>JAMKCH010003136.1:0-118655 GCA_023653785.1 Ophioderma brevispina
TTTTTATTCTGTAATTTCTATAGGTATGTATCAAAATTCCGATTTGTATAAAAAAAGGCCTTCCCTGTGAATATCCAGATTTTAAGCGTAATATTGTGCACCACGATCTGTACAGTTTGACCTCGACACGCAACATGATTGATCTTTTTTTATGCTTTACTGATGTAAACCAAATCAGCTGTTTAGTGTAGATTTTGAGACGCCAAATCGCTGTAGGTCTATTTACGGGAGACGGCATGACACTAATTTCCCCAATACTTAATTTTTTGTTTCACTATTTGGTGTTTTGTGCTCTGTATTAAAAGCATTATATGGAATTGTACAAACCGTTCCCCGAAAAAAAAAAATTTAAATTAAAAAAATCATTTCCACATTTTTCGATTCTCTCTCCCTTATCGCGTGCTAATCTCTTTACGCATGGAAAGGAAGCCAAGGATTACCGGTCAGTTTTGGTTTAAAGGTCCATTGGCCCGATCGCTAATCCCCAGATTTTACCGGAAGTGTCAACATTTTTCATGTCAGAAGAAGCTACTATTTTTCTCATTTACCCTGCTGCGAAATTCTTAGGCTAAAGGATGTTTGGTGTTTGGATTTTCTGAGCGAAAAGTGCCCCACTTTGGTCGAACAATATTAATTTTAGCACCGTAACTCTATGGGGAATTACAAAATCACATTTTTTAGCTCTCACATCAAAACGAGTTGAAATAATGGGCGTGAAACTTCATATAGGGTTTTGGTGTGATGTCATTCTACAAGATGAAAAACTTTATAATACTTTAAATTTACTTTTTTTCATTTACACTTGCATAATGGGTCTGCCCCAGAGTAAATCTTTAAATAATATTGATTTATGTCTTCAGACACTCCTCACCATAATCTGTTCTTTTTCTGATTGTACTCGTTACATGTTCCAAAACCAACAGATTCATTGGGACAAAGCCTTTCTCTGTGACCTGGCCACGGCTTTGGAGAACACTCCCTCCCAATTTTTTATTAGAGAAGCACCATCTCTTGCTGTCAGAGGTTAAAAACTTACCTGTTCTCATAATCACTTCAGTCATTCACAGTCATCTGTAGAACTTTACTTTCATATATGCCTTTGTGCATTAGTTTGTATTTCGCCGTGAACTGTTAAACGAAAGGCGCGTTATAATATTATGTATGTACTTATCGGGGCTCCCATCCCCCTTTACTTTCCGCCCAGTTCGGTACCTTTTATTACTCCGGAGTAATAATAGTTTTTTGAACTGATTCGAAATTTGCGGCTCCAATTTGTGCGTGCGGTCGCACTGCTTAGACTGAGCTGCGCATACACACAAATGCTTCAATACACACTCGATACGCGTGGTAGGTCGCACACGCCGGTACTACGTAACGCTTACATCTGGCTCATCCAGTTTAGAACGTAAGCCCACTTTCCCGCCAAAACGGGCGCGCCATTGTGTTGCACGTAGACCATACCCTCAAACTATTTATGCGCGATTTGGTATGTCCAAGAAATATGGCCCAGAATAGAGTTCAAACAATTATTACAGCGACTATAGACGTCTAACCACGGTTAGAATATTTCGGCGATCCTGTACCGTAAGGTGGGTCCACGATCATAATTACTTTTCCATCAGATGTAAGCTAGCCGAACACGGTTAAATCGTTTAAGTAGGGGCGGGGCTTCGATTTATGAGGGAAATTATGGGGTAACATACAGGTGAAGACAATTTTTGAAAAGTGCTAAAAAAACAATCGATTTCGTTAAGGTTTTGGCTCGAAAACCACTAAACATGCATTCCGGTTTTAAATCGTACTAACCTGTATCGACGTAGCTATAAATCCGTTACTAGAAGTTGTTGAAATTGGTTCGAAGGAGGGGCAAGGGTTTCGATATATGAGGGAAATTATGGGGTAAAAACACAAGGTTTTTACAGAGCAATCCGCCATTTTCCTGCGGCGAAACATTCCATCACAGACGCAAATCATGGCTATTCTTATTGGGTTAAAGTCCGAAAATCTTCTTTACGAGGGAGTACAGGCGATTACGGAACTAAATTTGTTTTGGCTTTAGCGTAAAATGGATTGCGTATGTCGTGTGGACTAGCGTGTCAATGATCGCAGACACTAAAACGGGATACCTCTGCATCTTGCGCTGCATACACATTTGATTTTAGCCACACATTTGCCCATCCTTACCCCAGAATGCATCAAAGGGATGGAGGGAGAGTCGAAGCTCGTAAGAGCCACACTCGACAGCGGCTGCTAGCTTCAATGTCGATGTCCATTGAAAGTGCACCACAAAGCGGTAAAATTACTTTTTTTTGAGCAATTAAAGTGGCCCGTGTTCCGTTCGTCTTTGGGGCCCCCCTGATTTACACCCGGAAGTAGGTGGGTCCGATTTTTGATATCCGATGAAAGGCGTATTTTTCTCATTGTCGTCCTGAAATTTTGAAGCCCTCGAATCCATTTCATTCCCAAGATATAAACAAAAAACCACACCATTTTTTTTAGTGGTTACACTTTATTAGCACAGTATTTGATAGGGCTTTGGCAACATGCGTTATTACGTCCCCACTCAAAACCGCAAGTTTGTTTCCCACGGTAACTTTGATGGGTTTTATGTGCAAGTGCCAGCCTCTCAGATCAAGTCTCAATTCAAAGTAGAGAACACAATGCACATAATCGGAACAACCCCTTTAAGCTGCATAAATATAAACTTGATATCAAATATAAAATATAATAATCCTTATCGTTGTCGAGGGAACCCATCTCCAGGAATCGCAATATTTCCGACAACCCCCCCCCCCCAATCGCTCATCATCGTTCATGTCATATTGTCATATCTCATGCAAAATGAATCGATTCGATGCATGAGGAAATTGAAACTGTAGAACTCAATGCATTAGAACTATCCACCCATTATTCATAAAAAAACACATCGCATTGGAACGCCTAGACAAAAGATTAGCTCAAACATTACTTTTATTTTCATGAAATTACTTATAACTCAACAACTGTACTCTCTTACTTACTTGTTGCCATTTTCCTTCCCTCTTTAATTTACAAAGAGCTCGTCACCCAAGAATCCTTACAGCGTAAGTAACGGCAATTTCTGATTGGATAATTACCAAATAAAATTGTCTTTATTTTCTACTTTCCTCAAATCTGACTGTAATACAATGAGAAAACCTACAATCCTTGATAATCATCATAATGATTTTTCTTTCTATGATTTTGTTTTACATATCAGAAATGTCCCTGCTTCCTGGGTCTGTTCTAATGTAAACTTTACGTTCGAAAGTCGCGCTTTCAGCACTCTTGCATGCTGCGGGACCATTTGCCGCAATGCCGCCGCGGCCCTCGCATGCCCTCGCTCCTGGATCGATCCTGGCTCGCTCCTCCTCCGTTACCCATCCTGGAAGCGATCCAGCGATGTAGGAGCGAGCCAGGATCGATCCAGGAGCGATCCTGGCGCGATCCTGGATCGATCCTGAGCGAGGCAGGATCGCTCCTGGAATCGATCCGGATCGAGGTTTTTCCGACAGATAGACCACCATACATAATATTCGACCTACACGCAGTATTGCTGCACGCACTTTCCATCTATTACCCAGTAATGGATGGGCGGAGCTTTGACCTAATCCCTCAAATTTCTTGCTAACTGATAACCACGCCCACAAATAGAAGGCACATCTATAGTCGGGACAGAATTAGCCGACCCATTGCGCGTATGTCAAGGTTTTGTCAATCAGCACGCGGCTGGACTGTGATTGTTTGAATGTGTAGTATGGGCGGGGCATGTCGAACAAAATATATTCAATGTCAAAACATGCCCTATTTTCCCGGGTTTCGACGCACGGACACAATATTCACGTAAGTAAACTTCTGTTTCAATAAAAATGTTTCACAGATTATTCTCACGGCTAACATTTGTCTGCACCGTCATTCTTCGACTCGCAATCGGTCGCCTTATTCTGTCCCATGAACTATTAATGGCATACGTAAACTATCTAACCTATTCCATCGTTCGGATGATAATTTTATTGATTTTTACTTCATCATATCTAGTGAAGTAGATAAGTCATAATTTACACCAATATCGTGCACTTCTGACAAAAGCATGAAACTTGGCACAACCTTCCTTGGTGTATGTAAAACATTTCAGAAGGGGTGCCCAAAATTCGACCACAATAATGACGTAAAAGGCCACGCCCCTTTTTATAACATATTTCGTAGTAATGTTAAAATAAAGTACTTTCAATCATCAATCAAGTTTGTTTGGTATCAAATTAAAGCCTTGAACATGTTAGAGTGCTACAATGATCTAAATATAATATTTCTCCATAATTGTTGGGAAAAACCTTTAAGAACACCCTATCAAAAAGGGCTCTATCAAAAAACTACCAAAATCAAAGTAGTAAATATGTATGGGGGCAAGTTTTATACAGGGTCAAAATATTGAAGTGGTCGAAATGTGCCGACAAAATGTTCATCGCCTTAGAGTGGATAAAAAGTATAGTTCTCATCTTGAAGTAGTACTTTAACTGTAATGAGGCAAAATAGGTTCAATGTTACAATGGGGATATTTTTTTTTATTACCCGAAGTGATATAAAAATTATGTCAAAGTGTAGTTATACTGGGTACATGAGCCCAAAATACACTGGTTGCACCATATAGATATTTTGTGCCATAATTAGAATGCAAATGTGATTGGGGCCTTGGTGAGGTCACTAACTTATAACTCTAATCTATATTGAACTGTCAAACAAAGAATTTTAAAACCAGTTTGGAGCAAATGGGACAAATTTTACCCAGGATAGATTGAAACTGTGATGTGACTTATTGTCCATAAAAACTATAGATCCAAGATACTGTAGAACTTACCATATCAATAGAACAATTCCAATTGTTACCCCTGTACAAACTTTGAACCCTGCTTCCTACATCTTCCACAGTGTCGATTTTAGTTTCATTTAGGTATTGCTTGCAGAAGATCTATAACATAGGCAATAAATGGCCTTAATGTTTATACCCAAGTTGATGGTTTTGATTTTTTTTCAAGCAATGTTGCGGTTCAGTAGGGACAAAAGGGCTTGGGAAATATTAAAAAATGTCTTCAAAATCAGGTCAAATGGCACATGGAATCCTGCTTAATTGGTTCCTTCAAAACCACAACACAAACAAATAATATAATAAAATAAAAAAAATAAAGAATAATATTAAAAATAAATAATCAAAAAAAAAAACATTTTAAAAAGTTAATAGCTTTGAATTCCAAGATCAAAAATATTGATACAGATGGAGTTTTAGGTAAAGGTAATTCAATAAAAATAAAACATATATATAATTATATCAATAACAAAAAATCGTAACATACAAACAGACGTAACAAAATGATGGTTTTAAACAGAAGAAAAGTCAATCCACTGGTGACGTTCCTGTCCAAAACTTGTATTATTTGTTCAACATTAATTATATGGCAATTTGCATTAATGAACACAATGACGTTGGATAAAAATGAGGATGTGTCAGGAGTTCTACAAGATACCCAGATATTGGGTAGGACTTCTGAACATGCTGGAAGGGATCTTGTAACAATTGAGGCCAAATACCATTTGATCTGACACTTTATCGAAACTGCTACAGAAGAACCCAACAAACTAGTTCACAGAATACCGCCATTAAAACAGGAGAATACTTGAACCACAGGCATTTCTTACCTATGTTCAAAACTGTAGAAAATCACGTCCAGAAACTCTGCACATAATGAATGAAATCGCTTAAAGAAAAAGACAAAACTGAACAAAACAAAAACTATGAAAGAGCAGATTTTGAGAGTTTCCTTGGTGACTGTCAACAGCAGTATAGAACACACTGCCTTGGCCTGCACATAGAAATGGCCCTGTCCTGTGGAACATGATTGGCAACATTCTTGGTGGATCTTGTTGGGCAACAAGTCTTGTAAGAAGCAGGTATTGCCGTGTTTGAAACTTCTAATTCAATTCGGAAAGCTGGCACATGACAAGGTCCTGGCGCAACCATCTAGTCTCAGCACTTAGGCAAAGCTTCAACGGAATGCTTTGCAGCTCACAAATACTTTTGATGGATCTTTTTTCTAGATTTGGAGAAATGTAACCATGGTCAAGGCGGTCTAAATTATTTCACCACCGACCGGTGTAGTGCTACAGTCTTCACTGTCATTCGGAAATACAGTTGAAAAGACGGGACTATTGGGCTTTAGTTTTGAGGAATGTAATATGTTATAGACTTTCAGTGCATAGAGGACATCTTGAACAAGTCAAGACTAAAGATGATGACAAAGAGCCCAACCCTCCAATACTGTGATATAATTTCTTGATTCCATATAGTGCTTGATGTGATGTGCACTCACTATCACCAAGACTTTCGTGCTATACACAGAGTGCTTGGAAGTACTCGCACATATGGTTCTTTGCCAGGAACCATATGGATTTCAATTCCACGCATTGAAATTGCTTCCTAAAAATGTCAGAGGGGATTTTGAGACATTTTGGGTTACCAAAAAAGACTATGATAAAGTTCTCCCGCATGTCCATCAAAATGCTCCAGCTCTTAGAGGCTCTGGTTAGACCGCTAGCTACTACTCAGGATTTTGACAACACCTGAAAGCTATTGTAGACCTTGCTATCTGAAATGTCCAAGGTAAGTAGAGAACTGCCGAAGTATGGCTGCGGGAAATTACCTTTATTGCTTAGTGAACTGCAAGTGGCTTGTCACTCGCCACAGGAGTTTTTGCTCTGGACTTCGTGTGCTTTGTTATGGAAAAGGTATCCAGTGACTGGGGACCCAGAACTTTTAATTATTCAGGATCTTGAATTTGAACAATTGTATTTGCAGTAGACTCTGACAGAAGTATTAGACCTGAAAATTTCAATTCCAATCGCATTTTTGGTTTGCATGACAAGTAATAAAAACACCCCCACTTGCGGACGTTCACACAAATGTGTACTTTATGAGTTACTCATGTTTTAGTAACACTCCCTTTTGCAAAAGTTTATTAGTTTCCTTCACAGATCTGTACACATCAGGGCGATTAAGATGAAGAAAAAAAAACAATAAAGATAAAAATCATAGCTGTCATCTTTACGGTTAGATTTCCCAATGATAACCGGTTTGGACGTACATTGCAGAAATATTTCAATTTGCACATCCTCAACGACGAAATGCCATCATTTCTTAATAATGAACGCAGATTCCTAAAAAGACAAAAGTTTCAAATCAAAGAAGTTATTACCTACTTTCAAATTTACGAGGTGTTTGATAGTGCCATTTTGGGAATGTACGGCCGCAGCATGTCACTTTTTTGTAATATCCAAACAAAATCTAATTATTTATGAAATTGAATAGGCCTATTTGTTCATGAAACTACATAGCATTTACCTTTGATATGAAACAAAAAAATTATTTGGATGATTTTTATTTGTTTGCAATGTCGAAATTTGTTTGACATAATTACGGAACTGCCCTTTATTGTATGCATGCTATGTAGTGGAATTTGATTCCAAATTTGGTGGAATTTGATTCCAAATTTGGTGAAATTTGATATCAAATGACCTCCAGTGACCTTTAATGACCTATAATGACCCCAAATGCTAAGATACCTCTCTAGAAAGTACCTGTAAGACAATATTTATGTTCCAGGCTTTAATTTGATACCACACATGATAGGTTTCTGAGGAATTTCCATATTGACATAATTAAGCAATATGCAAAAAAGGGGCCGGGGCATATGACGTCATTAATGAGGTAAGATTTTTGGGCACCCCTTCTAAGTTTGTTTTGTACACCCCAAGGAATGTCTGTGCCAAGTTTCATGCTTTTGTCCAGAAGTGCACGATTTTTATGGTTATCTACTACACTAATCTAACCCTTCAACACTGAAGTGGATAACATCTTTTTACACACGTTAGTGGGTTGGGGCTTCAAAAACATGATGAACAAACATCCAATGAAAAGTTCTTGAATATCAACCACATTAGAAAATTACTGTACATAATCCACAGGTTGTGTAAATATTTAGTATTTTTTTCACTGTGATTACCCGTTATTATAGAAAATGAAAGGCAAAACTGGTGAATTATGGGAAAGGTTTCATACCTGCTGTTGTTACTACCAATTAGAGAACAAATATATATAAATATGAATGTTTAGTACATGGGGAAAATGTAATTAATGTTTTGGTTTAGTTTTTTAATACAATTTTGACACCAATGTTTTTCCAATAAAGAATTTCATGGAGAATCTGAAAATCATGGGTGTCATTTTTTTAAAATGTGTTCTTGGGTGTTTTATAAGGGGCAAAATTTGTACAGGGGTAAACAATAAAAGTGTTCCAATTGTTTTAAAATTTATACCAATCTGTTCGCTTGCTCATAAGGTTTCTAAAAAGATATAGTTTGCCATATTTACGAGCTATTGTTTTAGTACAATAAGTTCAAGAAAGTTCAAGGTCATTATTTATAGAATGGTCCGATTTTGTTGAAACTGGTTTTAAATCGGTCAAATAAGAAAATTATATAGATTCTGTGTTTGACCTTTCAAAGTGAGACTTTTACAGATATGACTAGTGGTCTCCCATAGACCCCGTGGAACACGGCCATATTTGCCCTCTTAATTATCATCAAAACGTCAATGACAACGCGACCTGTATATTTTCGGCTTCTGTACAGTAAGACGAACAATTTGGCACCATTTTTAAAACAAACCGATGAATCTGAAATTTTACCTCCAGTGTGACCTTGAACTCGATTTGCCTTGTAAATGTTGAACTCTAACCCTCGGGTAGGGCAAACTATACCATTCTGTAATCCTGGAAAGATACTGAACATGATGGTATACTTTAAAACACATTTTGCCACCTTTTATATGTTGACCCCTGTATAAACCTTGCCCCCTAAATCCTCCGAGAACACATTTTAAAAAACGACACCCATGATTTTTGGAATCTTCATACAATTTCAATTTAGAAAAGCCTTGGTTGCAAGATTGTATATGAAATTTTCACAAAACTACAGTTCCACATGTACCACATGCAGAAATATCAATTTTTTTTAAAAATCCATGAATGTTTCTATAACCAATTACATGCTGATATGTAATTTGATCTACAGGGTGAATACAAATGCATTTGAGAAATACGGTAGGGTTCCAGAAGCCCCATTCGAACGCTATGGATACGAGTTATTGTATGACTTTTATTTAGGACCTCGTACAAAAATATGCATTAAATTTCTTAGCGCTCAATTACATAGCTCAGGGAACGTTACTCTGCTTTGCACGCATTTCCAATGGAGGTTTCATGCTTTGGTCCTGTGCATGAAAAGCTGCTGTTGGTAGTGACATAAGTGCACATAATACATGGTGTCCACAAAAAGTTGCAAGGCAAAATCACCCTCGTTGGAGGTGAAAAAATAAAGTAGTGACGTGATATTTACATCATGTCATAAATGTAGTCTTGGCTTTTGAATGCTGTTTACAGCATCCGATTCGGTTGTTGCAATCCATTAGATATGGCTAATATTCTAAGAGAAGGTGAAATACCAATTGTGCCACTTTTCACAGAATGGGAACCTTAACACAATCGAATCATGCATGTTGATAGGTATAACACCTTATTGATTCGAAAAAACTCAACCATCACAAAATTATAATGCTTCAGTGATATTTTTTCTTGTTACTTCTATCAATTAATGTTTCTTTTATCTCAGTAAACATTCTAAACTGACTTCAAAAATAAGTAAAGAAAATAAAAATAGAGCACGCTCAGCTGAAAAAATATATATCATTATCAAACAATATTTATTGCTCATTTAGATACTTTTGTTTCATCTTGTTCTGATCTAAAAATAAATCATCCTGAAGAGGGCAACTCATTAATTATTTTCACACATTTTATCAATTTTAGTTATCACTTTCATAACAGTGTTCAATTAACATGTTTCCTTGCATTATTGGTATTATTTTAAACTAATAAACCTTATCAACCTATCAACATGATACTCTTACTCTGTGTCCCATTCTGTGAAAAGTGGCACAATTGGTATCACACCCTCTCTAAAATATTATCCAAATACCCATCCTTGTCTACCTGGAGAACTAAGTAGTTAAAATTTCAAAACAAATATAAATTGTATATGTAAATATACGGTTCTGATGCTATCCGCTAGGAAAGCGATGGACACCTTTCGATCCTAACACCTATAGATGATATCTATCGCCCCTCCACCAACCCAGTCTTGATAGCTCAGTTGGTTAGAGCGCCGTGCGTCGGTCGGGAGTCGCCGGTTCGAATCCGGCCAAGCGCACATGGTTTATTTTCAACACTTGTGTGCGCTGGCTATCTCCATGGAAAGATTAATAAATACCCACTAATGTTATTATATCAACACTTGATGCGTACACACATTTTCCACTTCACGCAGAATGGATTATGAGTCGGCAACCTTTAATAAAGACATTCTGATGTTCGGCTTTCATTTTATTAACATCTGTGTACATGGAAGAGAAAATAACACAAGAATTACGCATGTAAAATTACACAAAAATGATCATAGAACCCCAGACATACCCTTTGCATTCACTCATGTGCAACTACATGCCTTCAAAACTAAAGCCATAACGTGTATGGTATAGCGCCCTTTACTGCCCATTTCCATTATGAACTATGTTAAACCAGATTAGTAAAGACAATTTGTGTTGTTATAGTAGATTCAACCCATCGTGTCAACATGGGAGAAAGAGATAAGAAGGAAGCATAACGACTTCCACGATCCGATTTTAATCTGTTTATCCATTCACCCCTCTACCGCAATCGATGATCGTCGAGCAATCATGTTCCAGTTGTCTCCGGTGCATATTTGTTGCTGTTTTCGTTAATACGCAGTGTTTGTATATCTTTATGCCTTCAGCATTAGTGTTGACCACTGACCTCTACACATGGATAGCGGGTCAGAGTCGCCGATTGAAACATCAGGAAGTTGGTTTTTGACCTATACAATATGGCATATACCTTGTCCAACAAAAAAAAACATCTGTGTGGAATGTGCACCAGCAGGTGTATGCATTATTTCCGCCATATTGTATAGGTCAAAAACCAACTTCCTGTTGTTTCACTCGGCGACCATTCAACTGTGCGGCAGCCCGCTATCCATGTGTAGAGGTCAGTGGTGTTGACCCGAGGGGCCGTCTTGGATTATCGTTGGGCACCCGTGCCCGTTCCAGGGGTTGTGAAAGTGACCCCTAACGGGACCAATCTTCAGTCAAAATATACCCGGCCCCTAATGCGGCCAGTTTTGGTGAAATTATACTAGTTTTCAGTGAAAATATACACCTAACAGTACAGCAGCCAGCAATATGACATCCTTACTGTGCTATATTAAATACATGTATATTTTCCACTAGTATTATCCCAGTTATATACTCTCTTTTGAAATTCCACTTATAATGTATTATAAACATCTTTTTTGTATGCACAATATTTTTGATTAATATATATTGCAACAATTTTTCACTGTACTGCATTATTTACATAATTATTTATCATATTGTTTTTGCTGTATTCTATGATGAACAAATAAAGATTGATTGAAGATTGAAGATGAGATTAGTGAGATTATACCCCTTGCGGGATCTGTTCTCAATACTTGAAAAAAGATACACATTTAAAATTGATAATATACAAGAAAAATGACACCTGTGCTACTGCAAGAAAAAATATACACCTAGGGTTATTTTACGATATGTTTAGGTTAATTTTTCCTATTTGTATCATTGAACCAGTCACAATCACAACTGAATTTGTACCCCTAGCGGGACTAGAACTTGATTATTGTGAATTTGATACCCCTAGCGGTAGTCCCGCAATGTTACGCAATGAAGAAACAACCACGAATTGCGAGTTTTCTCGAGCGAGAAAATCGGATTAGAATTTTCCTCGGAAGGGCCACTTTTAAGGATATGAATAGCAATTGCAATTATAGGGCGGCAAATGGATTGGTCAAAGCAAAGTGGGTCATTGTGCTTCCTTCTTATCTCTTCTTCCATGGTAACATCAATTACATTAAATTTATTAACCTTAAGTTGAAACTTCAAGATAACACATGTACATTTAACATTTTATTCATGTGCTATAAAGTGTTCCCCTTTGAATACTGTAATAAGAGCTACATAGTTTGTTAAATACTGCTTTCATTCCAAGACATTCTTTTTTTTTGGTAGGTTTACCTATACAGTGCGTATCAAAATAAACGCAAAAAAAAAAATATTTAAAATGTTGTGAAGATTACGTTAGGGTACACCTCTGCTTATATTGGCCTCCTTTTTCTGATAAACTTTTAAAAAATATTATTCTCAATTTTATTCAAAAGATTTCTCACGGGAAAAAGGCACTTTGTTTACTATAAAAGAGAGAAAGAGAAATGGAGGCATTCCCTGAGTTGTTTATGCAAAATGCACTTGTTAGATAGATTGCACAAAAAGGGAAATGGGGATTACACAAGAATGCTAAACTTAGGAAACTGAGTCAACTTGTTTATGCTTTTGAGATCAGTCAGAAATTGTCAGATCAGTGAATTCCCCCAATCAAAGTTATTATGGAAAGTGATGTAATTTTTTCCGGGTGATGAATTCGATTGGTCAGCTAGGTCGAAGGTTCTGTTTATGCATGATGGTGATGGAATGATTATTGTGGAAAGGGAAACTAAGCTGGTGAAGATAAAATAGTAGTTGTGATGAAGGGACTGAGGCCAGTAGTTGAAATCAAGAAGTGTATACCAGAGCTCTGGAGCTATTACAGTAAATTAAGCTAGTTTTACTCGTACATAATGGTTAGATTTGAGTTTCTCAATCTAGTGCCAGGATTTAATATTTTGGATGCCGACGAGTTGATGCTAAATTGTCTGCTGTCGTCTTTAGCCCAAGAGCTTCAGTTTTGGAAATCAAAAAGGGATTCAGTTTGTGGTCCTTATGGGACATAGGACAGATGTGGTGTATATACCTGGATTTATTAGTGTGGAACATTTGTCGTCGAGGGAAGGCCTAGTCACGTCTTGAACTGCTGGACAAGATTACCTTCAGGACTGAGATTTTTGGAGTCTTCGCTGAGAGGGCATATCATCGTTGAACTGCAACGCCTTTTTTGAACATTAAGTATCAGTTATATAAATTGTGTGTAATTGTGTAATTTTGACTTATGTAACGTTTTGGACATACCAAATTCTTGAACCAATTACAAACAATTAAAATCTGTTATATTATATAAAATTAAGATCACTTGTGCACAAGGCTCATTTGTTTGTGTTTGAAAGGTATTTCTGACCTTTGCCGCCTACGAGACGTCATAACACCTTAAAGCCACAGATATCCACTTTCCAGTCATATACGCCATTTATCTGCATAGTCCAGGCGCGGATCCAGGGAGGGGCGGAGGGCGCGCGCCTCCCGGTAATTTAGGTTTTTTACATATTTGGAATGCTTACCAATGTATTAGATCACACCTGAAGTGAATAAGCCAAATACGCCGTCTTTATGTAATAAGATGATGATTTAGTAGTTTCTGTCGTGCACGACAGAAAGTCAAAGCATGGTTTTCTATGGGGAACGATTACGATAGCGGGCAAGTTCAAAACAGGTTTGCGGTTTTCTTTTGCACCTGTTTGTCCAATAAACCTTCCAAACGTTCTCGGTAGGTGGTCTACAACCGATCCAGTGAAATTTGAGAGAAATTCGTATCCTAAAAAAATCTCCTCCTGTCACTTTAACCAGTGATTAGCGTTAAACATCGTTTGAGAATACGGGCCTTAATGATTATTTTCGCCATATTATAGTAATCGTCCCATTGTTGATTCCAGTTATGATTTAGTCAATTTCAACTCCCTTGATAATATGATCCTTTCTTAAAGTCAAACTGAAGTTCAAATTCTCCTTCGAGTATAATTATAACGCAATCCTCCAATAAGATAGTGAGCTTTATTCAAATTCAAAGCAAACCCGTTCATGACTGGTCAATGTTGTTTTGAACCAGATTTCGCTGGCTCTCTTAACTCTGACAAGAGATGGATACTGCCAAGAGATGGCGACGCTTTACCATTTGCCATACGCAATCAGACGGGGTCGGACGCATATAATAAATCAAAATCTATAATAAACGGGAGTTTTATGATTTGTGGTCAGAATAAATTTTCAGAATTTATATTCTGAATATAAAGACATAGATAAGGTTTGATTTGCAAAATATTATTGCGTAACTGTGGTATAGGGTATTGTTTTACATGTGAATTAATTTCCAAATTTTTTATCTTAAAGAATTGTTGCACAAAAATGTTATTTTTGTGGCAAAGTCAGATAACACAAAACATGGCTGTGGATAATGTGCTCCAAGATCTTACATGTAACTACTGTGAGAGAGACCGGGCGGTAATTTGCAGCCTCACCCCGATTGCCCCTTTTGAAGAGAGCGGTGACATTTGCCTCTTTCCACTGGTCTGGCACTTCCCCAGAGTTAACAGAATACTGAAATAAATCTCTGTAGATCGGAGCTAGATCATAATCATGCTCAAGAACCATGGTGGCAACTCATCGGGTCCCTGTGCCTTAGATGGGTTCAGACGCTTCAATTGGGCCCCACTCCATCAGTAGAAATAATGAGATCAGGAATGCTGAGATATGACTTCCCTAAATTAGGCAGTTCCCCTGGTCCTTCTTTGGTGAAGACACTAGTAAACTGCTCATTAGGTGCATTAGCTTTGCCCTTGTTGTCACTAATGATCTTGTCTCCACATTTCAAATCGGCGATACCCTGGGGTTCCTTACGTAAGTTCTTTATGTACGACCAGAAGGACTTGGGTTCGTCTTTCAACGATGATTCCAGGTACTCAGTATGATATTTAGTCATATGGACACGAAATCGCTGGCGAATCCACACACACCTGGAGACATGCATTCCCGACAGTCTGGCAGGTATAAAGTTTTAGACTCCTTGTCCAACATATTAACTGCCGTGTATTTTGATCTTAAATTAGAATTAAAAATTGGCTAGTGTGGCATTATCACCAAAGAGAAGGAAGCGCTGTATGTAATACTAAATCTCACAAGGTTTGTAAAAGCAATGAATAGCTATGGGCAAATTCGCCGATGAGGGCAGTGGTAAGTGTGGCAGTATTGTTTGTGTTTTTTTTTTCTCAATAGTGCTCAGGCAACCCGGGTAAAATAGTATCTTCATGAAACAATGAAACGTAATGAGTAATAATGAGTAATCATTTATGTACATTGATATTCCATACAGATTATTGCCAAAATAATAATTATCTGTAACGTCGTAAAGTGCCGTTATTGAATTTTAGATATAGCATTCTGCTTTTGTGAACGCATAACTAGTTGTGTACAAGAATGTTATTTGTGACGCGATAAGATTTATTATAAATCATTT
Organism: Ophioderma brevispina; assembly: GCA_023653785.1. Classification (NCBI taxonomy): domain Eukaryota; kingdom Metazoa; phylum Echinodermata; class Ophiuroidea; order Amphilepidida; family Ophiodermatidae; genus Ophioderma; species Ophioderma brevispina. Next base: position 15,453 of record JAMKCH010003136.1, read on the forward strand.
GGTTTGTAACATTTAAAGGTATAGTCACACAGAATACAGCTCCCAACCAAACCTCCCCCGACTACACAAGACCGCATTTTTTTCAAAATCGGCTACAGTCTTGATCAATCTTGCAAATTCACAATTTTTATCCCGACCAGGGATGATTAGTCTACCAGTGTCCCCGTCGTCAACAAGACAAGGGATGCTGAAACGCCTAGCAGTAGGCAACATCATCATGAAATCAACAAGATCAAGCATGTTTAATTGGGGACGCCACTTGTTCAGTCCCCGATCAGTGGCCGACCTTGAAACGACGGCACAAGTAGTGACACGTCGCTGTAAAAACTGCTCGTCTGCTGGTGGCCGGGTTGTTGACGCCAAGATAGGTACAGTCACATAGAAGACAACCCGCGACGTGACCCAACCTCTTCCCACCTACACAAGACCACATTTTTTTTTCAAAATCGGCTGCAGTCTTGTTCAAACTTGCAAAATCTACAAGACAAGAGATGCTCAATCGCCTAGCAGTAGCCAACAGCATCATAAAATCAACAAGATCAAGCATGGCACTTGTTCAATCCCCAATCAGTCGCAGACCTTAAGGCTCAGTCACACAGCCGATTTTTGCTAGAAAACCACTTCCAGACTGCTCAAAACTAGTGCCGATTGGCCAATTTTCGAAAATCGTGAGCAGTTTTTCTTTTTCATGTGTAGTTTTGGCAAGGTGGGACTGTTCTGTAAAATTGTCTGTAGTCTTACCGTTTATTTTCAAGAAAACCACTTTCAGACTGCTCAAGACTAGTGCCGATTGGCCATTTTTCGAAAAGCGTGAGTAATTTCCTATTTCAGGTGTAGTTTTAGCCAAGTCTGGGACTGTCCTGGACAGTCTTTTGCAGTCTTGTGTGGTCGGGAACACGTGGCAAATTTGAAAAAAAAACCGCCACGATTTTTTTTCTTGCAGCTTAAAAAATTGTGGCGGGTTTTGGAATCGGGAAGGTCGGCTTGACCACAGGTGCGGTTTGGAAGTGGTTGCCGATGAGTTGGCGCGCATCATGAGTGGTTGTGTGCAGTTGGAAAGTGGTCGGCAATGAGTCTGCTCCAAGCGGGAGAGAAAATGCAAGCCAACAGAACATGTTAAATCGGCGACTAAACTCGGTGACTACAGAAGATAAGTCGCCGACTTGCAGTCTTGATAGCAACTTGTGTTGTCGTGTTAAGGTCTGCCACTGATGGGGAACTGAACAAGTGCGATGCTTGATCTTGTTGATTTTATGATGCTGTCGCCTATTGCTAGGCGATTGAACATCTCTTGTCTTGTAAGTTTTGTAAGTTTGAACAAGACTGCAGCTGATTTTGAAAAAAATGTGGTCTTGTGTAGTTGGGAAGGGGTTGGGTCGCGTTGCGGGTTGTCTTCTATGTGACTGTACCTTTCTTGGCGTCAACAACTCGGCGACCAATCGACGAGCAGTCTTGATAGCGACATGTTACAACTTTTTGCCATCGGCAACTGATCGGAGACTGAACAAGTGGCGTCGCCAATTAAACATGCTTGAGCTTGTTGATTTTATGATGCTGTCGCCTACTGCTAGGCGTTTCAGCATTCCTTGTCTCGTTGCCGACGGGGGAAACTTGCAGACTAATCATCCCTGGGCGGGATGAAAATGCGGTCTTGTGTAGTCGGGAAAAGGTTGGGTCGGGAACTGTCTTCTGTGTGACTGTAACAAGACTGCAAGTCGGCGACTTATCTTCTCTAGTCACCGAGTTTAGTCGCCGATTTAACATGTTCTGTTGGCTTGCATTTTCTCTCCCGCTTGGAGCAGACTCATTGCCGACCACTTTCCAACTGCACACAACCACTCATGATGCGCGCCAACTCATCGGCTACCGCTTTCAAACCGCTGATGTGTTTATGCCGACCTTCCCGATTCCAAAACCCGTCACGATTTTATTAAAAATTTGTCACGTGCTCCTGACCACACAAGACTGTAGAAGACGTAAAGGGCAGCCCAGACATGCCAAAACTACACATGAAAAAGAAACCTGCTCACGATTTTCGAAAATTGGCCAATCGGCACCAGTCTTGAGCAGTCTGGAAGTGGTTTCTAGCAAAAAAATCGGCTGTGTGACTGAAGCCTGTACAACGAGTGTTTTTACATCTTACATACCATTTTTACATTTTTACCAAAATTTAAAATGTCCATTGTGTACCTCAATTGCTAGGAGTCATATTAACAAAAGATATTACCGTTTTCCGTGAAAATGGACATTAAAACTTGTAAAAGGGGCATTTCGTGATCCACAACCTCGTTTCCCCGACTTACCTCAAAAAGGTTGAGATTTTTATATCATCTGAACCGTTAGCCGTAGTAATCTTGGTGTACCTAGTCTTGCATACAGGTTCTTATTATTATTATTATTATTATGTGGGTAAGAAATTCGCAATTTTTAATTTTCTGTCCGTAAACGAACAGAAATTACAGCACAGTGGCCTATGAGACCGTGGGAAACAAGCAATTGCTCATAACATAAAAGTGGAACTTTTCAGGCTACTAGATTGTTTAACGGGCCCGGCGCTATTGTTTGTAGTCGCGCTTCTAAATTAAAAAACAATAACTGCCCGCATTCAGTTGGAAGCACAAGCCTATAATTAGTGTAGTTTTTCAATAGCTGGTTCAAAATCGTTTTCAAAGTCACGTGTTTTTTCAATTACAATAACTCTGAAATAACCCTTACAGTGAAGTTGATTCTTCAGCTTTGACGGTTTTGGAATAAGAAAAAATTGCCTTATAACAAATCAGCCTTTTTTGTCAAGATTTGGCTTTTACGTGTTGAATCAATGGCAACGTCTCTCCTCCACCGCGTAAGTGAGTTGCTATATTGAAAGGCGCCCTCGCTAAATTACTTTGCACACGCCTGTTGCTTTAGCTTTGCCACTTACCTAACTCTATTGACCACACCTAATTGGATTGCTGATTCTGTTATTGCGAACGCGAAATAACAGTCACGCTCCTGAATTCTTATTGTAACAATAGTTGCGAAAATGAAATGTTACTGATTCGATGCAGACTCAAATTTTGTGAAATGTGATTTATAAAACCACATGACTTAAAGAAACAAAGTAGTAAATCGAGTAAATAGAAGAATTTGAAGAGGATAAGCTGTCTTAGTTTAACATGGACATTCTCAAAAGTCCACGTACCAATGTGCACAAGAGGACACTTTCAATTTTACGGAGCCTGGCACAGCGATGAAATGGATTCGCAGCAGTAGCGAGATATGGTTGACCAGCGTTGTTCTTCCTGTGGTTTCGTTTGTGGGCATAGCGGCTAATGCGGCGTTCCTGTATACAACAATTCGAGTTCAGCGAATACAAACTACTACGGTGGTATTTTTAGCCAATTTAGCAGTATGCGATATTGCATTTCTGGTATTTGTTAACATCTGGTATGGTTTAAACGACCACAGTGTGCTCATTGTATCATTTGGATGTAAATCTTCAATTGACTGTTCCTTTTTCGTACTTTCCTCATACTCATGGTATTATGCCTCTTTAGGATTATTTACGCTCGTATCTGTTGAGCGATACTTTGCCATTTGTAAACCTATTAAACACCGAATTCTGAAGAGAAAGCTCCGAACAACCACTTTGGTCACATGCGTTTGGGCATCCTCTTTCATTCTTGCTTCTGCCATGATTCCAAACAACTACAATTTCAAAAAACTTTGCTTACTGTGGCCAGAAACCAAAGACTTTGATGATCTCCCACGAAGCATTGCTTTATGCACTGCAATAGATTCAATTTCTGTCGTCAGTTCTGAATTGATCCTTCTCATCAGCTTTTTGTTGGGATTACCTCTCAACTGCGTACTATACATTAAAATTATAGCTGCCCTGAATGGAAGACCGAAGGGGAAACAAAATCAAGCCAAAATCGCGGCAAATCACATCCGTAATCAGGTAGCAAAGAACTTAATCGCTAACGGTGTGATCTTCTTCCTATGTCAGACACCTCTACGGATCACATCCTTTGACATCATCCATAACGCTCTGACGGGTGAAGACCTCATAACTGATAAATCTGCATCCAGTATCATTCGGACTCTTGGATATTTCTGTGCGTTTCTAAACTCAATAATTAACCCGTTCGTGTATTACATTGGCTGTCGGTATTATAGGCAAGCGATGATTGAGGCATTTTCGTTCGTCTTGTGCCGCAAAGAGGGAAATCCACGCTCTAAAGGCGCTTCAACTAATAGTACAACAACACCACAATCAACAAATATTTAAATGTACAAGGAGGAAGCTGACAGGCAAAGAGGCAAGGGGATAGCGGGCGGGAGAAGGAGGGTAGAAAATCAACGAACGGAGAAAACCTGTGAGTACGGACTGTGAAGAGGAAAAGAAGAAGACAAAATGTACAAAATTCAACAGAGACAATGCGGTAGACCACATAAATAGATATGTGAATAGTTGATAGACTAACTAGCTAAAAGTATCAATCTTCAAACAAAGTATTCTATGGTATCAAGCTATCTTTAAAAGATATCGATCCAAACACCTATTTGTATACTATCAATTAAAAATGGCATCTATTAAAAGTTTTAAGCAGGAATAAGTGTATATTGGCATATAAACGGGTGGGGTGCTATTCAGACTGAAAATAGCTTTTAAAATAACACTTTAAGTATATGGTTATATTCACCAGACCCTAACCCTAACCAGCCCTGAACCTATACCCTAAACCCTATCTCAACCCATAAACGTGCTGTAATCCTAATCAATAAAGGAGACCTTTACCCTAATCCATAAGAGGACTTTCGATTTGCCTTATTCTCACAACCGGCATGTGAATAGCCAATAGACGATTTGCACAATCTCCATAATGGATCTCGTGAGGTGCCCATTTCCATCCGGGAACTTGTACCAGCCTCAAGCCAGCTAAAAACATACGGTTAAGAGCGTAATATCAATACTAGAAAACTTACTTTATCTGTGACGTAATTTTAAGACGGCGGCAATCGTCCGGCAGGTGACAATTAGGGCACGGTAAATAATCGAAAATGTCACCTTTTGCCGTAAATTTCAACATCATTGTCTCGTCTGTTTATTGTTCATATCGTTATATTAGCCTCCATTTTGTGATTAAATATTATTTTATTTGTCAATTTTATTTGAGAAAAGATTTCTCACGGGAAAAAGTACTTTGTTTATTATGAAATTCCTCTTGTGCTCTATTCAGATCAGACTCAGATTTTATTTACTAGATGGATTGTGCAAGAGAAGAAAAGGAATTTCCCAAAAGGGCTAAATTTAGAAAATGAGTCAACTTGTTATGCTTTGAGATCAAAACAGATTGCAAAATTAGGTAGTTTCCCATGATTTTATAGGTTATACACCACTAACCTGCCTGCCGTAAGGATCAAAAATCTTGGGTGGACTACTTTCTTGCATGGCATCTGGAAAAAGTGCTTTAAAATGTCTGAAATGCACTAGTAATATTGAGAAAGTGATGAAATTTTATGATTGACACGGTAGTCTGGTATGTTTTCTCAAACTAAGCGGCATTTGGACAGTGAATTTGAGGCAATTTACTCCGCGGTCATCAATTTCACATCGATTTGCAAATTACTAGCTTTGGCGACTATAGAGAATCTTGGGTTGCCGGTCTGACATCGGGCGAATTTGGTGATTCGTAACTAAAGAATTTTCTGGTCATCATATATTCAAAATTTGGTTATTTGGTGATTTTAGCTTGTACTTTGGGGTGATGTTGTTGTGTTTCCTCTGTGAGAGTTTTAAATGTGAAAGAAACATGCTCAAAGTTGCCATTTTTCCCATAGACTACTGTGTATAAGTGATTTAGTGGTGTGTAACCTATAAATGTAAGGTATTGCATCGCCTTGATGTAATTCATTTGAAATCCGATTGGTCAGTGCAAGGTTATGTTTATGCATGATGATGCTGTAATGGTTATTATTAGAAATATTGGGAAATCTAGTTGTGAGATAAATAGTGCTCACTGGAAAGACTCAGAGCCAGCAACCAGCCAGTAACAAGTAACTATAGCTAGTTTTGATCTGCAATAAGTGGCAGACCTGTACAGTACATAGTGCCAGGATTTATTATATTTTAAATTCCACGTGAGCGAAGTGCTATAATTATTCTACTTTCGTCAAAAATTGTGGACAGATAGAAATCGTGGTGATTATACATGTATCTTGGACTGAAAAATGGTGCAAGGCAAAAGCGCCCTCGTTGGGGCGGGCGAAAAATGGTGACGTAAGATTTACATTACATCACAAAGGAAGTCTTGGCTTTTAAATACCGTTTACAGCATCCGATTTGGTTGTTGCAATCTAGAGATATGAGCAGAAGTTCCTTTTCCGTAACTTTTAAAAATGCGCATTATGTATGCAAGATGTCCAATAATTATTGTTTGACAATGTTTATGTTTCCAGCTGAGTGTGCTCTATTTTTGTTCTATACTTATTTAAAAGTGATTTTAGAATGTTTACTAAGAAAAAGAAACATTGACATAAAGTAACAAGAAAAAAGATCAAGCATTATAATTGGGTGATGGATGAATTCTTTCAAATCGATAACGTGTCATATCAACATGCATGATACGATTATGTTAAGTTATGCCATTCTGTGAAAAGTGGCACAATTGGTATCGCACCTTCTCTTAGAATATTAACCTTATCTCTGGATTGCAACAACCAAATCGGATGCTGTAAACGGTATTAAAAAGCCAAGACTTCATTTATGATATGATTTAAATATCGCGTCGCTTTTTATTTTTTTCATCTCCAACAAGGGTGTTTTTGCACTGCACCATTTCTTTGTGGACACCCAGTGTCGTCGATGGACTTATTCAACCTTCAGTTATCTTCAGGATTGAGAAGATTCCAATGGAATATGTCCAGTGGATTCAATATTTTGCATGCTGTCAGTTGGAGTCTCCACAGTGACGACATATCCTCGTTGAACTGCAATGCTACTTTTAGTTGGGGACATAAACAAACTGTAAGACTAAACTATTAGTAAACTTTGAGTGTATCATTATTGAATTGTAATTTTGTTTTGGACATACCAAATTCTTGAACCAATCTGATTAAAATCATTAAATCTATTATAAAATTCAGATCACTTGTGCACAAGGCTCATTTGTTTGCGTTTAAAGGGTACAGTGCGAGTCAATAAAAACCGCCTACATTCAGGAAAGATTTGTTTCTTGAAAGGTTAAACGTTGTTTTTAATTGCATGAATATGTGCATAGGTTGTTTACAGGGATAAGCAGGCTATCAAAAGATTTCTATTTGGTGTCTTCTCGGACTTTGGGTGGGTGCAAAATCTATGCCAATTTTGCGGAAAGACCTACAAATTTATTTCGGGGGGCCCTTTTTGCCAGCGATGCGAAGAGACTGACCAACGTATAGTATAACAATTTATAGCAAAGACAATTCAAACATGCAATTTTAGTTGTGTTTCGATTTCTTCTTGACAAAAACATATCAGTTTGAATAAAACGGTCTAATTGTGTAACATATTATAAGTAAAACATCTTCAACAAATACAAATACCATTGTTTAATTCAGAAAGTTTTCAGTTATTGAAAATCACTCATAGTCAATGTCTCAGTTCATGAACCTAATTAAATTTCAGAATTTTTTGTTTTAACCCTCTAAGGTGATTATTTTGCACAAATACAGTATGTTCAGAGTCCCCATAAATTGCGAAAAACTAAAAGCTAAATTTTCTGTAAATAAACTGGAATTAAAAGTGAAAATTCATCAATGCACCTTTTTTCAAGCTGATAAAAAACCTTCTACGGTTTTCATTGGCCCCCAAGTTCTAAGTAACGTGGTCTTACACCACTTTTTGGCTTTCTTTATTGGGAACCTTTTTTTTCACTCAGCATTTTCTCTTTGTAATCTCCTGGGATATAATATCATATTATAATCCTGCAAATAATTCTCCCACCTTCTCTTTTTGACAATAATTTTGGTGGTTACATGTGTTTACTCAAATGACTGCTGAAGACCATGTTTGTTTTGTTTGCTGTTCCCCAGTCATATGGTAAATGGCTTGTGGTGTGTCAGATGTTATTCAGCTAGGTGCTGATTCGGTGCCGCGTGTATCCATGATACGGACGCTCCTAACTGGGCCAGCATGTTTTATTATATGTCAACGATGCATCTTTGTTTGGCTGAAAATCGGCCAACAGGATTTTTAAGTCTCTCAGCAAAAATAGGCATAAGGTCAAATTACACCAACATAACATGGCTTAACCGAACCTGAGCCTCGGTGGGGGGGGGGGGGGATGCTCAAAGTGAAGTTTCCCGATTTTTCAGACCACCAATTTTGTAGACAATATTTTTTTCCAGTCGGTTCAAATTCCTGAAGAGACGGGGCAACCTTCTCCCTTTCCCTTTCTCTTCTTCCCTCTTTCTTTTCTCTTCCCCATTCCTCTTTCCCCTTCTTTTCTCCTCTTCTCCCCATGCAGACGGAGCAAGCTTTTCCCCTTCCTTTCTCTTCTTCCCCACCCCTTTCTTGTCCCTCTTCCCGTCTTTCCGCTCTCTTTTTTTCCCCCATTCTCTTTCTTCTCTTTTCCCTCTTTTTTCTTTCGTCTTTTCTTCTTCCTTCTCCCTTTTTTTTTCCTCCCATTTTTGTCTCCCCTTCCCGAATTTTTTTGTGTCAGACCCCCCCCCCCCCCACTGAAAGCCACTTGCCAACTAAACTTTTTCTGGGAATTCTGTTTATCCCTCTTCATAACCACCACAAATATTTGCGCAAAAAAATTCTTACTCTTTTAATTAGTTTTTATTATGATTGTAGTTTTTTTACCTCACACTGTAGTATATCTGACCTTGACTCCACGAACATCATACAATAATGATATTCTTCTACATTTCTGTAAGATTAACTTTAAGTGAAAAGGTACTTTGTAATGTAGTTTTAGGCATTGTCCAGCGATTGCGCACGAACAACAAGATTTTTATTTTTTAAACCTGTAACTCTGGTACCAGTTTCCCGGATGGAATGAGCACCTCAGCTAGATGCATTATGGGAGATTGTCACATAGTCATTCATTTAAGGGATTGGTTTATTCATAATGCTTTAAATATGTCTAACATTCATCATTAAAAGGTTGTGCTACAATGTCTACTAGTATCATTATTTCCTAATTCGGCTACCTTGCTAGCTAGTGTTCTAACGGACGAGCGCTCATCTCCTGCGTTACCTATTCCTTAAATCCCCTAAATGCCATTTTGCCACTTTCCAAAAATCTCTGAGCGGACGCCTTGCGCTTGTGTTTACGGGGCAAATGCCCCGCTTAACACCTCCCTTTGCTGTGATCAGCCAGGTTGCAGTCATTTTCCTTCTAGGGACGTAAGGGATATTGGAAGATTTTGACTTTACAAATCGTATTCACTCTACAATTTACATGCACCTGCTTCCAAAATGCCAAAACGCTAATTCAATGGTTGTAGTGAATCTGGTCCAGAAAAAACACTGATACACGTGCAACACACATCAACAGCACGTTCCTGTCCACTTCACTTCTCTTCTGCTGTATTCCTGGTGTAGAAGTAACCATTGTCCGGCGTACTCATAGTGCGGGAACAATGGTGCACAATAGGGCAATCGATTCAGTTGACTCTTTACGCAACATTAGTTTTACGCTTCATTCCGTTATCGTCTACGGAGCCCCGGACTATGGTTCCCACCGGACAATATCTGCTTTCACACCGGTACTTCGGCACTGCCGAAAGGTGGGAAATTTGGCACCCCGGTATTTCGACACCCAGATATTTCGGCACAACACTGTGAGGGTATTGATTTTTATCATTATGTACTTTTTCTATGAATGAGAAGTGCCTACACTATACAGGAAAGCCTCAAGTCTATCTATATTGTCCCAAGTAACATTATGATAGATTCTATTTTTTTTTTTTTTTTAAGTTTCAAAAGGTAATACAACACTTAAAAATATGGTATTTTCATGAAAACGCTACCTCCACCCTCCCTTCACACTTACGTAGGTTTAACGCCTAGAGTCAAAATATGTATAAAATGGTCACTTTAATAACCACAAGTCTTTAAAGTTTTGAGTACAGTTCAATAGAATAATCCCGAGAACGGAATTCTGACTCAAAATAAAAAAAGGCTTTGATTGGACTTCGAAATTGACAAGTCTACATTCCAACCAATTAATGAGCAACTCAATACTTAGTATAAACAATATCAGTTGAAGTGGATATTAGACATGAAAAGTCGAGAGCCAGTTGTATAAGGCTGCGAATATGGGGTCCACTTACAATATATAAATGAACATGGCGGCTCAGTCCTTACAGGATGAAAGACAATAATAAGTGAAGTTCTTTTTATAGCTGGTTCAAAATTTGTTGCCGAAGTCACGTACAGCTTTTCAATTACAACAATTCCTATAGCGGTCTGGCATCGTCAACTCGAAATGTCATTGAGAAGACGCCCTCGCTAAATTACTTAGCACACATCTTCTTTAGGTTTAAGACTTGATCAACTGTATCAGCTACAACTAATCTGATTGCACACGCTGCCATTGCGAGAGTAAAATTTAAAAAAAAAATACTTTTGAATTCGTGTTTGCAAAAATGATATTTTGTTTCGTTCCAGGCTAATATTTTGTGTGATTTATAAAACCATATGAATTAAACAAAAGTAGTGTTTTCACCGAATAGAAGACGATCATTTGTACCATAGAAGAGAAACGGTGTTATTTTAACATGGCCATTGCTCAAAATTTCACGTACCAATGTTCACCGGAGGACACTTTAAATTTCACGGAGCCTGACACAGCGATGAAATGGATTCGCAGCAGTAGCGAGATATGGTTGACCAGCGTTATTCTTCCTGTGGTTTCGTTTGTGGGCATAGCGGCTAATACAGCGTTCCTGTATACAACAATTCGAATTCAACAAATACAGACTAGCACGGTGGCATTTTTGGCCAATTTAGCAGTGTGCGATATTGCAATTCTAGTATTTGTTAACATCTGGTATGGTTTAAACAACCACAGTCTGCTCATTGTATCATTTGGATGTAAATCTCCAATTGACTGTTCCTTTTTCGTACTTTCCTCGTACTCATGGTATTTTGCCTCCTTAGGGTTGTTTACTCTTGTATCTGTTGAGCGTTACTTTGCCATTTGTAAACCTATTAAACACCGATTGATAAAGGGAAAGTTGCGAACAACTATTTTAATCACATCCGTTTGGGCATCCTCTTTCATTCTCGGTTCTGCCATGATTCCAAACAACTACAATTTTAAAAAAAAACTGTGCGTACTGTGGCCAGAAACCAAAGACTTTGATGATCTCCCACGAAGCATTGCTTTATGCACTACAATAGATTAAATGCTGTCGTCAGTTCTGAATTGATCCTTCTCATCAGCTTTTTGCTGGGATTGCCTCTCAACTGCGTATTGTATATTAAGATTATAGCTGCGCTGAATGCAAGACCAATATCAAAGATGGGGAAACAAAACCAAGCCAACATTGCGGCAACTCACATCCGTAATCAGGTAGCAAAGAACTTAATCGCTAACGGTGTAATCTTCTTCCTATGTCAGACACCTCTACGGATCACATCCTTTGACATCATCCATAACGCTCTGACGGGTGAAGACCTCATAACTGATAAATCTTTATCCAGTATCATTCGAACACTTGGATATTTCTGTGTGTTTGTGATCTACTCAATAATTAACCGTTGTGTACTGGATAGGCTGCCGACGATTACTACAGGCCAGCGACGATTGAGGACAGTCATGCTGTCTTTTGCGCAAAGAGGAGAAATGGCCAGCTCTAAAGACACGGGTTCTATACAGGATACAACAACTTCAACAATATTTAGTACTACAAAGGAACGTGATGTTACATGACAGAGGCAGGAGGATAGAGAGCAAGGAAAAGGGGAGGGAAAAAGAGAAGGGGGAAAAGGAGGAAAGAGAGTGAAGACAATAGCCTGGAGAGTAAAGTAAACCGTAAGGGGAGTGTGAGGAGAAAAAAATTGTACAGAAGTGAGTTGTGAGTAAAATAAAGACAATAGTATAACACTCTGTTTTAAGAGTACGCAAATCGGTTGTTAAAAAAAAAACGAATTCAATGTTGAAAGTATGAAAATAATATGTGATATAAAGCAAAAGTTTTAGCTAATCAACCAGCAAACGAAATTGAAAATACAAAAGGATGTTGGTACTTATTTGGTACCAAACTTGGCGCTATCCTTGGTCAAATTTACGGGAATCGGTTGTTCAGTAACGGAAAAACGGGCGTTTGTTACAACAATGGCTTCAGGGTAGATGAGGGTTTAAAGAAGTGAAAACAATTTGAGATGCCCGAGGTAGGAATGGCGCATGATGTTGAAAACCAATGAACGACACTACAAGTGATTCGATAAATCAGACAATTCATTCTAAAAAAAAAAATAAATCAATCATGGTTGTAAACAGTCAAATACTCCCAAAATACGCGCTACAAGTGATAAAGACCATCAGCAAAACATTAATAAGGATATAAAATCAGGATAGTTTAATCATACCTGTCAGTACGGCATGTGCAAACACAGTTGAATGGTGATTCGTATTTTTGAACATTGCTGTTTTCTCCTTTTTGTCTTTTTTTTTATTTTGAAAAATAACTCATGAGAATTCGACAGACATAGCCTTCACTTTTAAGCCACTCCGTCAATTTAAAAATAGTTTGACTTTCATGTTGATCAATGATAGCGCCTTTAAAACAATTACGAAAAGTTGCTTGTTCATCCACCATTCATCTTTCCCAGCAAAAGAGCGCTCTCATATCTGAAATGGGTGCTCTAATGTCCGCAGACAGAAGTGCATGGGCAAGTTTGTTTGAAGAATTTGGAGAGTGACGGCGATCAGAATACAGTTGACCAACACAACGCCAATAATCAAAATTATGGACGAATTGCAGCATTGGCAAGTAACAGGTATGACTGAAGTTAAGAGAAGTAGTTGCTGGGATGAGGGAAGGAGGGAAGGAGGAGGGAAGGAGGGAAGGAGGGAAGGAGGGAAGGAGGAGGGAGGGAGAGGAGGGGGGGAGGGAAGGGAGGGAGGGAGGGATAAGGGAGGGAGGGTGGGAGGGAGGGCGGGGGGAGGGAGGGAGGGAGGGAGGGAGGGAGGGAGGGAGGGAGGGAAAGCTGTAATATTTACCTGTAAAAATTACAGTAAACAGATGTGAGTCAAAAATGATGTTCCCCAAAATATCCTGTTTTTTTCTTGTCAAAAACTGTGCAAGGTAGCTCTTAAAATTGTAAATACTTTTCAAAAGAGTATTTTTAAATAGCTTTCACAGGGAATTTGATTTATTCATTTTCCAATGAGTTAAACAAAATGCCAGTTATTAAGTTGGGATTAATGCAATAACCCAGTGCAATTATATTTTGACTGTTTAAATTTCTTCAAGGTTTGGACTGAACTGTTTTTAACTATTAACTAATGGCAAAACAACAAGAATATTGAAAAATACACACCACAACCAAGTATCATTAAATGATACACCTTGTTGGCTTAAGGTCAAAGGTCAGACTTTTGGGAACAATTTCTTTCATGCTGATCAATATTAATAAATTTTGTGATTCAATGTGGTGATAAATGCAAAAACACGAAAGTCTTTGCCAGATCTCGTTTTCTGGGATACTGGTTTGTGAATACACTGTTAAAAGGGTTTTACGCACTAAATTTAGTTACACGAGGCATTAGGGGCCCTCTAAAAGTATGAGGCAATAAACTTGAAAATAAAATGCATGAAGATCGGGATTTTTGAACATGGTGATTGAAGTAATATTGTTAATATAAAGTATATACTAAATTCTTAAACAAAGTACAATTGTGTAGTGAAATAAAATGATGTGTTGGTATACAAGCAGACACGACCAGGTAGGCTTCAGTGACAGGGACCACGGGGTCAAAACATAAAACCTTGTTTGGTCATTAATATTGCACTTGTTCTGATTGGCTTTAAAAAAGCAGGATTGACAAATATGTACTAACAGATTTATTAGGAGTGAATTGGTCCTGTGATTTCTTCTTTGAGTAGTCGATATTAAAATCCCATATGTAATACTCTGTTTTTATTATTGATTTTCTCAAAAGTATATTAGATATATTAGCCACAAGCAGATGATAATTGAACAATCACAAAAAGCTTTGGATTGTGTTGATTTCAACAATTCAAACAATAAATAAAGCAAAATTTTCAAATCCCTTTTAAAATAGTTGTAGGTAGAAAATGGCGTCTCGCGTGACTTGACATCACTACTTGGACCAGTCAGAGAGTTGCTTTATTTATTGTCCTCGCGGGAAATGTACCGCGTTACTAAGATGGGCGGGAAGAAGGTTTCGAAAATATGTCATTTCTATTACACATTTCAAGTTGTCTTAAAAACAAAATAGATAAAAAATAGCCCAAAGACATTGTCGGTTCCATCAAAGTGCTGTTTAGGAATTGCCTATTTTTAATGTTACAAATGACTATTCATCAAAGTCCTCAAATATTGATACATTTTATAAAACACCAACCACAAAAACTTAAACCGTATTAGTGTAAATGCACAATAGAAAAACCTTGGTTAAATCAAGTCCGTGCTAAGATAAAGGTATTAATTGAAAAAAGCTTCCACAATTTTAAATTTCGAGAAATTAAGGCATCGTCCGTTGCACATACTGGGGATTCTTCAAATTCCGTAAAAGATTATAAAATCACTTGGGGAATCTGCTATGTGAAATTTGTAGAAAATCGGGGCAGAAGAAAATCCACTATTTTTCCCCCAGCATGGTATGTGATTTTTACAGTATTTATTATCACACCGAAACACGTAATTCGACGTGAAACTCCTTAACTAATTTTGATACCCTAAACAATGTACGAGCGTACATCGCACGGTTTTTTTGGAGACAACTATTTTTGTGAAGCTTACAAAAGCAAAGGAATGAGGTTGTCTGGCAAAAAATCCCACTGGGTTAAACGGTGCGGGCGCTTTTTCAAAATGGCTGCCTAAATGAATTTTAGCCATAATATTTAATTATAACTACGCATGTGATTTTTTCTCAACACTTGATCATGTAATTGGGGACAAATAGTTTGCTGATTAGATAAACAATATGCAGCTGACAATTAATTTATCCACAGATGGGCGATGTGGGAAAAGGATCGACGGTTTCGAATGTTTTTATGGAGGAAATGGGTTTGGGGACAGGAATCTGGAAGGAAGATGTTGTTTTGTGGATGAAGGTATGGTGTATAAGAGCTGTGTGAGATCAGTGATGCTGTATGGGAAAGAGACGTGGTGTCTGAGCGAAAATGAGATGGGGATATTGAGGAGGACAGAGAGAGCAATGATGAGAGCGATCTGTGGTGTGAAGTTGGTGGAATAGGATGAGGATGCCAGGTCAAAATTCCATGTTGATCAGAGGTGAATGGTTTTTTTCACCTGGACAGTGGAAATCCAGTAGATCCAGTTGGATATCAGTTGAATCCAGGTGAATTAGTTGATTCCGTGACGAAAATGGAACAATTTTCAACTAGGTTTTTATACCAGTGAACCAGTTCCAAGACCAGTAAAAAACAGTTGAAAACAGTTGAACCCAGTTAGTTCCGTCACGGAAAATGGAGACAACTTTCAACTGGGATCAACTGGGAATTTTGACCTGGGTGAGGACTTGATGCAGATGTGGGGATGGAGGACGGCGATGCGACCACGGTTGGCGAAGGCGAATAGTGTTGACGTTGGTATGGGCATAGTGTTGACGGAAGGTGATGGGCATGTTTTAAAAGGCTTTTGCGCGCTTGAGATTGGTGGTTGAGGAGGAGAGGCGTCCAAAGAAGAACTTGGAAGAAGCAAGTGGAGGATGAGAGTAGGAGGGTGGTTTGAAGATGGAGGAGGATGCATTGAATCGGTGATGAAGTGGAAGGATGGGGTAAGGGCGGCTGCTACGAATGTGAGGTGAATCCGGCCACAGAGGTCCGAGACGACTCCCCCAAACTCCTTTAGCGACTGTTTGAAGGGGCCGTTACTTGCATAAAGAAACTCCCTGCGACCTAAGGTGTCTGTCAGCAGCCGGCCTCCGTCACGCGAAACAGGGCGCTCCACACCAGATATTTGACAGCTGCGCTCCTGCATGAACGCTAACCACGACGGATATCCGGCGGAGCAGCAACCCCTGCCAAGATGTATAAGTTGTCCTCCGGAGCCGGGCCAAAAGACAGCCCGCGACAACCGGCAGGAGGCATCCAAAGCTGGGTCAAGAAGTCCTTGACAAGGACGACCCCTCCCCCTACAGGACAAGCACGTTCGCGCATGAGCAGTAAAGGGCAAGTGCCGTCAATCTTGGGCATGAGGGCAAGCACCCCATCCCGCGCTCAAGATGTTACCGCGTGAACACCTAGAACACCCTCACTCCTCGTCTCCAGATGTAGTCTAATACAGATAGTGCCGCATGGACGGTCCAAGGTGACTAATAGGTAGATAGACAGGACTATCACAGTGCTCCAGGGGTGTCCAGACCAGGTCACTCTTAGGTGAAGCCTGGCTTCACGGCTGCCAAAAATATTTATCGTTTAATACTAAACATGAAACAGATCCCAAATCCCATCCATTTCCATTCATGTCGAGCCATACATAATTGATCTAAGCATCTGAATACACATTGGTGGGTGGTTTACAACTGACTTATACAGTTGTATCATTATTTAGCTTTAAGTTAACTTCGCGCCTCTATAATTCATTAAGGTTTACCTGTCATGCGCACGCGTTTAAAAATATTAGTAGAAATATTAATTTACAAGTCTCATCTTTCAATCTTTCATTTTGAAAAAAAAGGACCCTAAGACCTGCTTTAAGATTTAGCGTATAACAAAGCAGTTTATGCATATGCCTGCGTGTATTTGTAGTTATATCTTATCTGGTAGATACATGTATAATATATCTCCCTTAACTTTATGATATAAATGTTTATAGGTAGGATACATTTACACGCAGGTATATCAACAAAAACTTAGATTATAATGCCCATATGTGATTAGTTGTACCATGGACGGATCGATATTAGGGCGGGTTCACAGGCCATCTAAATAAACGTTCTACATATGTGGCATCGCTAGATAAAAACTCATAATTTATCATTTATTGTACAGGGGCATTTTCTTGAGTCTTGAGTGTTACTCCATTTATCTACTTATTTATTCACTCAAATTGCCATGTTACTTGATGATTGAATTGAGGCCCATTATTCCATCAATATTCGGATTTGCAATCGAACAAAGCCTTTAATTTTCTTAAACCTTGGTAAAATTTTGGATGCAGGCTGATGATTGCTTTTAATATTATGGAACAGATAACTTCATCCCCAATGGCAGTCGATTCGCATACCGTGCTAAAGGCCATTGTAATCCAGTTTTTGATTTATAATGACAAATAATGAAGCAAGTAATCAAGCCTTGGAATTAGATGGTTTTGTTAAGCCTTAAAACAAAACATTATTCTTTTTGTTGTGTTTTTCTATGTTAATACGCTTTTTTCAATGTTTATCTATTTCGATTAATTAAGGATAACATGAATTTCAAAGTTTCAAATTTGACCACCATTGATGCAAAAAACTACATATATCTTCTTTTTAGTCTCAATTTTAATGATGTACGCCTCATAAGACATTGTATATAAACTCCTCAAAAAAGTTTGGAAACTTTTTTGTTGAGTTATGTCTCATTTTCTTTGAAGGCTGTTTTCATAGTATTTAGTAAAAGTGAAACGGCCGTTCATTTTCTTAAGTTCACAGCGGCACTTCATTTTTAACAACTGCATAATTCATGGTTGAGTAACTCTCCTTGCAAGACAAGGAGGTCTCCAACAAAATGTGCCAAATTTGCCATTATTTGTCTCCAATAGAACAATCAGTTGCATTGGTTTGGCACATTTTATTTGAGACCTGCCTGTAATCAAAGGAGAGGTACTCAGCCATGGAATAAGTGATTGTTACAAAATAATGAGGTGTTATTGTAGAAAGAAAAAAATGACCTTTTTAGTGATATTTAACGCTATGAAAACAACCTTCAGATAAAATGAGATGTTTACTCAACAAAAAAAGTTTCCAAACTTTTTTGAGGAGTTTATTTTAGCCCGTGCTTCCGCAAATATTGGCATGCGAGTCACCCGTGGTACAAGGGGTTCCTTGCGGCAACGGAACATATTCCTATGAAATAAATTAATGTATTTTGTTTGAGTTGCTTCAGAAGCAATAATTCATCATTATTTATCCAGAGAACTATGCAATTTCTTCTCTAGCAATATTAATAATTTGTATTTGATAAAAATTCTATAGTATGATTTTTTATTCGCGTCACTTCATTAAAAGTTTTCGACGATTCTGTTCATTCTGGGAGGTATGCTTTATCCAGTAGAATCGGTATGACTTTACTTGGAATTGATTAAGGTCAACATGTTTGCATCGCCTCACCTGAAGATTGCTATTCTTTGGTTCTACGATGTGAACCAGTAATCTATCGATGTACACTAATAGTGTTATGCTTAAGATATCAAACTGGACTGATTTTTCCTTATTTACAATTTTTTTGATTAAAACTACATTTGTCCACAGCAAACGAAAAATTATTACAATTTTATCTAATTGCAATAAGCAAACATTTTTAATTAGGTCAGGCAATAAACAGCACGCCCTTATCAGGTATTATCATGTTTTGAGGAGTCCAAGTGTGTGAAAATATCGGATCCAAAACATGATAATGATAAAATTTGATGATTTACGCCAATATTAATTGGTCTCGCTATGAGTTTTAAAATATTGGGCTCGACTGCGTCTCGCCCAATATTTTTGCAACTCATAGCTCGACCAATTAATTTGGGCTTAATCGATCCAATTTTATATCATAATTGGATAAGTGAGCTGCTCGCGACATGAGAGAGTATCCTAGCTACCATGTCAACATGTACGGAATAAACCGAGGCCATTTGGGTACAGTGCTGAAACAAAATGCGTATAGCACACAATGGAGAACACAATAGCTAGATAGGTGGTAGGACATTCAGTCACACGGACACTGTATTTTATGACACCGGCATATTTTTGTGTAGCTCATGAAAATAGTTTGATAATTATGCATCGTTACCGAATGCAGTCAGTAACCCACTGGAAGCTGCGCCTTATCTTACATATACGTCGAGACAAGACAATTATTTAGTACAGTTGAGAATATATTTCGTTTTTATTTAATTACGTTTTCCTTAATTAAAAACACCAAATGTGCTGTTATGTTCACTTGTGCAGGGGTCAAGGTCTAGTCGATAATAGGTTTACTCCTCTGGAGAGATAATCTTATTGACGGAGAAAGCCTAATTTAGTCAATCCTATTGATTGGTTCCATATCTAATGGTTCTTTAGTAGGGATATTTGGATATTTAATTAGATACATTCATATAACCCTTTCACACATATATCTGACCCCGGATTCTGGTTCTGGTTAATATACTACCCAACACCCCTAAAAGGGGCAAAACGGGTATGGATGGTGCTCTTGCAATGTTGGTGACATTTTGAATTACTGTTTATCTTCTATTTTGGTAATGTAATTTGGTAGTACGTTCCAATCTACCAATGTCATTTGTATAAACGAGTACTTGAGGCAGATTTTATTTGTTGTGAATTGTCTAAATTGACTATGTTGAGAAGATCGTGTGACCGGGCGCAAGATCTTTCGTAACGGTATAAGCTGGTGTAGCGAGGTGACCCAGGAGTGGTTCATGAAAGATGTTTATTTTCGTCACTTTTCGTCTGAGTTATAATGTATCTCACCCGAGTTCTTCCTTCATTGCTGTCACACTGCTGTATCTTCCATAATCCCCCATGACAAAGCGGGCACTCCTGTTTTGTAGCGCTTCCAACCTTTGTATATGAGTTCTTTAGTGTGCGGGTCCCATATGGAACTACAATATTCCATACAGGGGCGTACTAGCGTTTGATACGCTAAATTGTTTACAAATCTATTGCATGAATACAGATTTCGCCGAACAAACCCCAGAGTTTTATTTGCTTTGGATATTATTTTGTGAATATGTGAATTCCAAGTCAAATTTTATGTAATTGTGATGCCTAGATATGGGTATTCTCTTGTATCAGCCACTATGGTATTATTTAATGTATAATTATAAATATATGGAGATCTTGAATGAGTTATTCTTAGAACAAAACATTTCTGTGCGTTGAACATCATCTGCTATCTACCTTGGCAATCTGTTAACTTATCTAGGTCATGTTGCAATATGCCAGCCGCACGACCGGCTGTGAATCTGTGAAACTAAAACGAAGAAATTGTTCTGTAATCGTGCTACTAGAAATTGTGGACCAACCTTTTGGAACTCTCTTGACAACAATATAAAGCAATGCAAAAATACGAATCATTTCAGAAGTCGATTAAAATCAAGTTTAATTTCCAATTATAAATGATTTCGTTTTCGGAGCAGGTCATGTGCATTTGTTGTTGTTTTTGTGTAGGATTGTAATGTGTTTGTTTTGGTAATTGAAACTCTAAGTTTAGGGCATGGTCGCTTCAGGTCTTGGCCTTTTGATTATGTCCTCAATATCATGTTTGTTTTTTAAATGTCTGCCTTTTGTTGCTGTATGATGATATTGAAATAAAGTTTGATATGATATGATATGAATCTATATATGCATCAGCGAATAGCTTTGAGCTTGATGTAATATTGCTCGGCAGATCATTAAAGACGATAAAGTCTGTAGGTCCTGTAACTGTGCCCTGCGGGGCGCTAGAATCAACATCCATCCAGTATGAACATTTACCGCTTTGTTTTTAAACACATTGAACAACAGTTATAAAAAAAAGGTCACAAAATGCTTTTTAATCAGTTTGAAATTTTTGGACACAATGTTACATCGAAGTACCTTTACTGTTGAAAACGCCGAAGTTTTCTTTCCATAGCAACCCAAAATCTTAGTGCTTGCCGTGATATATCTCTTAACAACAATACTTCGCTTCCTTGAATATTAAAAATCCTACTGTGATTATGGAGACGTTTTCGTATTATGGATTTATGGGTTTACAGTTCAAGCTGATTATTTTTAGTATATTATATATGCAATGATCGTGAAATTGTAAACTGGTGAAGATGTTTTGCGGTGTCTGGGCATTGTTAGGATACAAAGCTTCCAGTCATTTACTGAGATGAAATGTGCTGATTTTCCCCTTGACTTATTCCATATCCTCTTACGTGAAGAATACCTACTTTTCCCATCACCACAGTGTTTGCATGTGGAGTATTTATTACAACGCTTATTTATAATGTTTTAATTGCAGAGATGACACGATTGTTTCATTAACTTCAGTTTGAATTAAAATTACCTCTAAATACAGGGTTTAAATAATTCCAAAGATTGTGATTAGGGACCAATCCTTTTTATTTAAAATTCCAATCTTTAGATTTAATTTTAAATCTACAATGGATTGGTCCTTAATCACAATCTTTGGGATTTATTTAAATCCTTGTAATTTAGAGTGTAGCCCACCAAATTTCACAAAGCAATGTCCATGAAAAGAAAATTTTAAATAGACCAATTAAAAGGCATAAACACAGGAAGCTAATTGGTAAATAAGAAATAATATAATAATAAATAAATATAATATAAAATAATCTAATAATAAATATAATATACAGGACAATACTGGTCATAGAGTACACTGCATGCATGCGCTGCCTCGTATAGTGTGCAAAACTAGCTTATAAAAATTGTGTGACAATAGCTAACATTGTTTTGTTAAACAGACACTCACATATTGTAGTCTGAAATCTCACAAGTGCCATTTACGTGCCTCTGTTTTAGAGTGCGTAAAAGTATAGGAAAACAAACTAATTGAACTCAACCATTTTAATTTTTGTTCTTTGAGAGTTTTTTTTTACCTGGAGGTGCGCGCAACCCTGGCGCATCCCCGGGTACGCGCTCGTACTTCATGTAGAAACAAGCACCTACCAGGGAAGGTAGGGCTACAGGGTGTGGGGTCCTGAACTTAAGGGATAGGGTGTTTGTAGGTTGCTTTTGTTGTTGTAGCAATCACCATGGTAATCTTCGCTTAATTATTGATTGTGTGCCTTCCTTGAAATAAAAACCGTTGGGGAAACTGCCTTGTAATTTGTGGACTTTTGAACCAAATTTACTTCTAATGAATTAATTGATGTACTGATTTTTGGATTTGCGTCAGCGTTAAGCCTCTTGCGCTTTACAAATCATGTATTCGCAGCCGCACCAAGTGCTCTCAAATTGCTTGCGCCTTCGTTTGACAGGTTTAATCCGAGGGTGTTTTGAGTCAATCCCACAATCACCATTTTGGGAAATTTCACCTCATAGGGTAATGTGATCCCATAAAAAGCCATTCTTACACATAAAAACCCTGCTTTTAACGCTCATTTAGGCCACAAAACATTAGTACTTAGGGAAATTTTTAGCATGATTATGACAATATTTTTGTTGGTCTTAAAATTTTGAGAACACTTTTGTTTCCCGAAGTACTGGACCATTTATTTAGTAGTGTGCGGTATAGCGAACATTGCTAGCATCATAGGATTGTTTCAAAGCACCCTCTGGGTTTAATCGAGTCTAAAAAGTATTGATTTGACTTACATTGCTCCCATACAATAATTCAAGTTTCAGTTAATAAGAAACAGAAAATGCCATTAAAAAAGTGGCCTGGGAGTGTCCACTAGTGGCTTTGTTTAATTTGGGTGAATCGATTTGTAATGAATTGTACCTGTCAAACTACACGGCGATTAAAAAAATCCGCGAGACGCAAAACATTTATTAAAGTAACTCTCTCAAGCGTATAAAAACTGTTTCAGAATCAAGAGCAAATAAAATCAGACCAATATTAGAAATATTGCAAAAGTATGTTAAATTACAAAAAAAATAGATCGTGCAGTGGCGATAATACGTTTTGAAATTAATTCAATCAATTTGGAGATTGCCTTTGAAGAAACTCCCTGTCATGTAGAACCGATAAAATTCGCCCGCGCTACAATTCCTCCGGGATTGGCAATAACTACTGTCAAGGTAACTTAGAAATCTGCAAATGGTGCCGCAAGCATCTGACAGTTATCCAATGTGATCGATGAAATTGTATTGCAGCAATGGCATAAAGCATTTACACATGTAAGTATTGGAAGGAGGAACAATGATTATGTAATCTTCCAGTTAACCAGCTCACGTATGTGCTGCATCAATGAAATCTTTATACTGTCATTCCGAATCAGGTAGTGCGAAGTGATTCATTACGCCGGGAGTTTCCGTAACCTGACGCATCTGACACTTTTTTTTTGACACACTTATGAATTCGGAAACCCTTCACGGAATAAAGCACATGTTTCTTCCGTGTCAGACGGGGCAGGCTACGGAAACTCCCCATTACGCCTATCACCTGTCTATTAAGTATGCAATGTGGTTGTTAGATGGGATGGATAATTTTTTTAATTCATTTTAGTTCAATTTCTTTATTTTCCATCTTTTAAAAACACACAAAGATAATCGCCATCACAAGAAGATGGAGGAGGTACAACTAGAAGCAAAGGCCTGAAAATGTTTTACCCCCTTTACAATAAACAATATCTAAAAATCATAGCAATATTACAGACAAGACACAACAAACAAGCAAGCAAAAAAAACATTCAATAGAGCCGTACAATTAAATGAAAACGTATCTGTGACATCATTACAGTAGTTGTTTCAATAAATGACCTAAAACAGGTAAAATTATTTAAAATAGAAATCCCCTATTTATGGTGATACAATATTTCAATGAAGCTAACCTAGTGATTTTTACAGACATTGCACATACTTTAGTAATTTGGTATGGATTTTAAGATCAGTTATTAGAATTTGTACACAATACATAACTGTAAATGGTAATCTGGTGTATGCTTAATTGAATATAAGGTCACGTGTTGTAAAGTGATATATTTTATTTATTATTTCAGGATTATAAAAACAGCTAACAGGCAGCATATGCTGAAAAGCGTTAGCTATTAAAACAGAATTCAAAATATACAACATTTAAAATTAAATACAAAAGCAGCATTTAGAATATACAGTTTTTAAAATATGTAAAATTCAAAGGAAAATGTAAACTTGATAAAAATACTAGTAAAGCACAATGTATTATAAAAGTTGAGTTAACCACGGGTATTTCGTTTTTGAATGACAAATGGGATAGTGGAGTTCTTGTAACGGTTGGTACGCATTTTTGGAAGCTCAAGCCTTGTGTTTTTCCTGAGGTTGAAATGATTTTCCTTTTCTTTAGGCAGAATGTGACGATGTCTGTCAGAATGGAGGACCTGCTGACCAAATTTCAGAACCAAATCCCCCCTTCGCTGGGTCAGGCTAGTGAGATTCAAGAATGTGAGAGCGTCTTCATAGTGTTGATAATCTTTTCCAAGGATGGTCCTGCAAGAGCGTTTTTGTATCCTTTCCAATTGGAAAGACTGTTGTTTTGTGAGACTTGAATACCAAACAGCGCATGCGTATTCGAGCAAGGGGCGGATATAGATCTGATATATGGTCAGCAATTCTTTTTAATTGACCTTATGTTTTTGAACATTTCACATACTTTGGTTATTCATTCCAGATTTTTGGACCAGTATTTAAAATATTTTGTACTCGATACATATGTAGCTGGTAATCGTCTTTATTTCTAGTGTTATAATTATGGTTTGATTGGTGATTTGTAAAAATCCCGTCGAAACTGTGGAAGCACGTAATGTTTCTATTTATACATGAAATGAATATTCTAGTTTCTTATACGTATCAAAGATATTCAATATAATTATATCTTTTAAACTAAGACTTAATGCCTTTTATAGTGTAGATCTTTCTGCTTTCTGACCACGAAATGCCCGGCATTATTCAAAATAAAATGTTGTTATCCAATCAAGTGCTCGCCAATTGAATACATAAGCTCGCCAATTGAATACATATGTTTCCATGCCGTAGACTTTACTAGAGCAGGAGCAGAATATCATAGGGGTCTTATTTAAGGATTCGTTTACCCCCACCTACAAAAAAGTTAAACACCTTTGGTAGTTAGTATGGACCCTCTAAATCAATGCTAGGTAATAGCAGTACTCTCAAATTATGGTATCACTTTTTCATTAGGGTCAATTTAAGTTTACACAGGGGTAAAACTTTTAAAATGCTCCAATCATGTTGAAATATATGCCATATTGTCCATCTAATCATAAGGATTCCAAAAATGTATAGTTTGTACCATCTACGACCATTGGTTTTGGAGTTATAGGGTAAAATGACTAAAATGGTAAAAAAAGGTCAATCTCAATTTGTACAGGGGTCAACGTTAAAGGTTAATCTGATTATATTTTAAATATTTGCAAATTATTGCCTGGGGTAAGAGGACTTCCAATATAGTTTTGATTATGTTAAATGTTTACTTACGGAGATAATGGTCAAATAAGGTCAAAGCCAATTGGATTATGTTGCCCTATGACCTATTTTGTCGCATAACGATGGTACAAACTATTCCTTATTTTGACACATTAAGCAAGATGAACAACTTCTTTCATATTTTACCAAAATTATAGCAACTTCTGATTTTGACCCCTGTACAATTAGAAATTGACTTTTTTACCATTTTAGTCATTTTTACCCTAAAATTCCCAAACCGATGGTCGTAGATGGTACAAACTATACATTATAGGGAATGCTTATAACTAGACGGATAATATGGTATACATTTCAACATGATTGGAGTATTTTAAAAGTTTGATCCCTGTGTAACCTTAAATATGCCCTATTGAAAAGGTGACACCACAATTTGAGGGTACTAACTACCTAGCGTTGATATAGAGGGTCCATACTAACTACCAAACTGTAGTGAGGGGTAAACGATGATTTTGACCTGGGTCCGTGCTCCTCCTCTATACGTCTTGTATCAATATTGTTATGTTAATATGCTAAGTTTTGATGCCACAATGACGAGATTGACAACGATCTTGCGCTATTTTTGACTTTTTGAATGATTCTTACGCAATCAATTTACAATTTACAGCCTTTAAAATTACGTTCATTTATAACTCTCCTTAAAAAGTCTGTCAATCCTTACCTCTGATCAAAGGAAGGATAATCGATTCTCTTAAAACCTAAACACCTAAAAAAATCCTGTAAAGAAGTGATGGTGTGACAGCTTTGACCTCTGCTGATTGATTTCAGCCATATTAGTCCTTAAGCCATCAGGAAATTTTAGCCAAATTGGTATCCTGAAAGGGGACAAAACGATACTTATTATTCAGCCTCAGTACACTATCCTCTACACAAAAATGCATGATAGCATTTTCTGGAATGGTAGCTATAACCAGGTAGGGGACAATCAAGGATTACACAGGGGTTAAACTTTTAAAATGATCCGGTCATGTTGAAAGTATGCCACGCCATTTATTCAACTATAAGGATTCCAAAAAAGGTATAATTTGTACTATCTACAACCCAACGCTTTGGAGTAAAGGTTAAAAACAGCAAAAACAGGTCAAAAGGTTAAACATTCAGTTGTACAGGGGTCAATTTTTAATGTTGCTCCAATTTGGTTGAAAAAATGGTGCAAATGGTTGATGGAGCTCATAGGATTAAAATAAGGAATAGTTTTGAGTGTTTTAAATGCTTACTTACCAAAGTAGGGAGAAAACAAGGTCAAGCCCCATTGAATACTATGGACATAGTTGCCCCTACATTGGTAACATTTTAGAGAGTCAAAACTATTCCTTATTTTAATCCTATGAGCTCCACCAATAATATGCACCATATTTTATCCAAATCAGAGCAACTTTGAAATTTGACCCCTGTACAACTGAAAATGACCCTTTTTATTGATTTTTGCTGTTTTTTGCTTATCACTCCAAAATTTTAAGGCTTATTTAGTTACAAAAACGATCCTGTTGTGGAACCTTATGATCAGACACTAATGTGTATACTTTTCAACATGATTGAAGCAATTTAAACAAATTTCCCCCTGTGTAAACCTTGGTTACCCCCTACCTGGCTATAGCTACCATTCCAGAAATGCTATCATGCATTTATGTGTAGGCGATGGTATACTGATGCTGCATAATAAGTGTCGTTTTGTCCCTTTCAGGATACCGAAAATTTGCTCGGCTCATGGACTATATCCTGTGGCAATCAAGGTAGTATGGAACATTTGAAAGAAAACATGACCGAAATAACCACTTTTCTAGAGTTAAGGAGGAAACAAGGACACGACAAAACAAGCAAACAAAGTTGGGTTTACTAACTTGTTATTAATCAATACTTCTCCAGCGAAAATAATTTGATTCTCGCATTACTCTCTTTTTTTCGATATATCGTCCTTGACATTTCAAGCATTGACGTACAAACTAGAAATCAACGCCTCTCGACTCAAAACAAATTGATGTGGTTGATTGTAAGAAAGAATTCACAATGGTAAATGGCATCACAACCAGCTTGCCACCCAGGGGAACACCTTTGAATAGATGGTCACTGTAGCCTGTGCAAAATTACTTTTTAAATAGTGGAAAGTTAGGTAGTTCTTTGTTCTGCTGAGGCAAGTTAACGAGGCAAAGGTAATGTATTGAGGACAAACTCAGCTCACTACAATGCGATCAAGAAGGGGCATCTGACACTTAAGAAACAGGCCTCTCTCTCTCTCGTACACCGCTATGATCAGTCAAAACATTTCAAATATACTGCTTTATAGCATTTGGTTCTCGTAATTTTGTTTTTCGAAGTGAATGCTCCTTTATTTTCTGTTTAATAATTGATTATTTAATATCGACACACAAAAATTGTCATTCTCAGTTGAAAACCAAATGCTGTTTTCATTCTACATGCAAATAATTCAAATGTTCTTTTTTTAATTTCTTTGGAAAGAATGTTCTCTGCCTGCCCATTCCATGTGACCACTCATTTGAGTTCCGCACAATTGATACTCGTTTTAGTTTACACAGTGTTCTTTTCGTTTTATAAGTTTTTGCACAAACAAATTGTCCATTCTTTTCAGAAGTGTCATTATTCTATTATCCACAGGGTTAATATGAACCATTAAATCAACTCCAGCCCAATAATGCATAATTTGATGTTTTTGCTTTATTTGATGCACCAAGGTGATTGATATTTTGAGGATATAGAAAAAACATACATCTTCAATTGTGAAATATGAAACTGAAATATTCCTTTTAACTGAGCAAACACTAAAAAAATAAGCAAAATAAGAGTTGCATACTTTGGCATACGATTTGCAAAATAATACGTTTATTTGTCGAGAAAATTCTTAAAGCTACACTCGGCCGGGAATACAGAGACCCTAAGCAAATAGTTCAGTTACATTTTTGTAAAAATTATATGAAACTGTTCTAGATATTAATTATTTTTGGCAATGAATAGTTTTGTAGTTCACGATAGCTTTGGCTCAACTCTATTCATGCCCGTTTGCTTAACAACTTACAAAACTGGTGGATATGGAACGATGCATGCAGCGGACTCAAAGGTCAGAAATACCCTTTAAAACAAAACAAATGAGCCTTGTGAACAAAGATATAATTGTATATAATAACAATGTTTTAATGATTTTTAACCGATGGTTCAAGATTGGGTATGTCCAAAACACAATTACATGTATTGGATTTAGATGTTAAGATATATTTATACTATTAGTGTCCACTAATGTCCTGAGTTAAAAGAAGTGTTGCAGTTCAACGATGATATTGTCCTCACAGCGAAGACTCCAAAATGACAGAACAATATGAAGTCCAAGGGGTAACAAAATCTATGGGAATCTTCAAAAGCCTTGGAGATAATTTGTTCCAGCCAGTTCAAGATGACTGGGTTTTCCCTCGACGACACTAAATTCTGCAATACAATCCAGGTTTTATACCACCATCAGTCTGCTGCTAATGTCCCTATTTAGGACCATTAAAATGGAATCCAGCAGACAGTTGCAGCTATCAAAGCTCCGGTGGCAACCCCATATAATAAAATACTGGAACTATGTAATGCACAAATCTACCATTATTGCAGATTAAAAACTAGCTAGAACTATACTATATAGCTCCTGACTACTACTGTTGGCAAAGCTGGTTATTTTCAAATCTCTCCTTAAATAAAGATTTCACACCACTAGATTCCCCTATCTCAATAATAATCATAACAGCATTATCATGCATAAACGTAACCTTGAATTAGTGACCAATGGGGTTCACATAACATGAACATCATCTGTATTGCACAATCTTACATAAATAAACCTCTTTGAACCACCATATTTTGC
Organism: Ophioderma brevispina; assembly: GCA_023653785.1. Lineage (NCBI taxonomy): Eukaryota > Metazoa > Echinodermata > Ophiuroidea > Amphilepidida > Ophiodermatidae > Ophioderma > Ophioderma brevispina. The sequence continues at coordinate 44,823 of JAMKCH010003136.1, forward strand.
AATCTATTTTGAATATCAATGCATATAACAAGTGGAACCCGTCCAGTTTTTCTAAATTTAGCCCTTTTGGGAATCCCCTCATCTCTGCCCAATATACCAAGTTGTAAACAAACAGTTGCATGTTTACTCAACATCTCACTTGGGAATTCTATATTTTCCTTTTTTTTTATAGGAACAACGTACTTTCCCATGCAGAGATCTTTTCTCAAGTAAAATTGAGAAATAAAATGATATCAAATATTTTTAATCAAAAAAATGGAGGCTAAGATAATACTATAAATATATCATGAATATTCATCAGGCAGTCAGTACCGAAGATGAAGTTTTAACATTCGAACTTCTTGAAATAAAGAATTCGCATATGTCTGTACACGGAGAATATTAAGTAGTCAAAAAAGGTGTCTTATTTGACTAATTAAATATTAGTAATGAACATTATTTTTTTTATAATCCACAACAAATAGTGCTTAAAAAGAATGTTTTTTTAAAGATTTTCGGAATTAAATTTCCTAATTGCCAAATATTTCTACAACTTAAAAAATGAGGAATTTTTAATTACAAAATTCGTCAAAACACTAATTAGCAAATGACCAATTATCCGGACCAATGTGTACTTAAAGTCGTAGGTTTGTCCTGAACAAACTAATTCTATGCATTTGGTGAGTCTAAAGTCGTCTTTAGTCAATTAATTTGTCAGGTGACAAATTAAAATTCGTACAGTCATTCATTGGATTTTTACGTGTAAAATTTAGTGGTATGTAAAATATTTTGTAATCATGAAACTAATGTCAGAAAATATGGGAAGGTTATCTTCCACATAGCAAACATGTTCCAGCATTGAAGAAATATTATGAATGATAAAACAACTGAGTTGCATGACTAATTTTAAACTAGTCAAATATAAGACCTTTTGACTAATTAAATATTCTCAGGTGTAGTCGTACATTTAACACAAAGATCTTCATACCGTACTCTTTGTGTTTTATTAATGATAATGCCCTCCTGTGTTTCATCTGGCACAGAAATTGGTAGTTTGCTGATGATTCAATGTTCCCGAGAACCATATCCACCCATTTTGACCAACTTGCTCTGCAAAAGACCTTAATGCTCTTTTAAGTGGATGAAATTGGGACATTGATTTTTTAATGCCAAAAAGTGTGTTATTTTAAATGTCAAAAACCCGGAGGAAAACATCATCATGTTTGCCCCTTTGGGGTCATTTGCTGGTTTTTGGCTTCAGGGATTGCAATGACCTGAAGTCTTCATCTGGAGGGAATAGTTGACGTTCTACATTGCCAATAGGAAGAGAAGGGTTGGAGCCATCGCACAATTTCAGGTGCCATATTCTTCAAGAATTCTCTATGGATGTTTCATTGCCAAAAGCTTTCCCATTCTTGAGAACTTAATTACTTCGGTGATCTCATCGTAGGTGAATGGTTGGGACATGGGGCTTGACGGTGGAGAGGTTTGTAGAAGCTGTTTAATCTCTCCATTAACAGCCACGAGAGTGGGCTTTCGGCCTGTGGAGTGTGGTCTTGCCACTTTCCATGTTGACAATACTGAAGCGATGGGTTTGAGAGACAGGACACTGCTTCGCTGGCCAGCTTACGCCTGCGAGAGTTGTTTATGGTGTTGCCAGGCCTTTGCGGCTTGGTGGGTAAAGTTGATATTGGATATCTCCTTCTCCCATCTGGTGCATCTCTTTTGGCCAAGCAGAGCAAGATCCATAGTGGTTGCCCTTTGCTATTATCTCAGTATCGCAGTTGGTATTACAATACACTTGTAGAACTCGTCGCATTCCTTGACCCAACAGGGGGTGTAGGAGTTCTGCGTCTTGGAATGGAATGTTTAGCTGCTTGGTGGAGCATGGAGCAGAAGTCAGAATGCATCAATGATGTTAGATGAGCCGGGTCTGGCAGCTGGGATGACAGTCGCTGGTAGTTGTTTGAACTTGGACCAGGTGGCTTTCCTGAAAATCCATCTTTTTCTGTAGAGGCTGGAGATCGTGACCTGGATGTCACTGGTGGACCCAGGATAGGCAATGACCTGATCTAGGAAATCTAGGGAGGACGGTTCTGGAGCAAGCGGTGACTGTTGACAGGTCGGACAGGTCCATGATCCCATGATGCTTGAATAGAAAGTAGGTGGATCCTTACTATCAAAACAGCAGTTGGAGGGTCTTGGGCTTCAATCCATTCAAGAGCGCTTTTTGCCTTTCTTGTCAATGTTGGAGTATCCCCATACTGTATTCACAGTGAAATCTCCGCAGAGAAGGAGCGCCGCTGCTGAACTACGGAAGGGAGTTGAAGTCATGCCTCAGCTGGTGGTTGGCTTATAGATGGTGGTGAAGTGGGTTCCCATAGCGTCAAAAATGTTATCCACTGGAGCGGCGAATTCATTGAAGATTGCCGGGTTGATTCTCACTGTATGCCTTGCTTCACATAGGAAGCGATCCCATGCGTGTTGTGCGGAATGAAGCAAATAAGCTCAATACACCTGTCGATTTGCAGCTTCTATTCAGATTAGCAGTGAGTTTCTTGGAGGAGGAGGTGAATTCAATACGTTCTCCCTGGAGAGTTGTAAGATGATGTCACGCTAAGCATGGGTGAGACCCTTAACGTTCAGCTGACAGGATACAAAATTTGGTGCCTTGCCATAAGGAAAGTTCTCTTAGTAGCTCAGCCGCCTAGAATTGAGGGTGGATCTTCAGATGTTCACCTGTGGTGTTTAAAACACGAGGTTTGGACTAAGTTTTGAACCGTTAGCCACAATAGGTTGATGATGGCATTAACAGGGCCGCGCGAGAGGCTTCAAACGACCCCAAAAAAATTTTTTAAAAAAAAAAAAATTTGTAACAAACAAACTCAATTGTCGAACTCTTAACTACATTAAGGTGAGGGAGATATGTTTAGGATGCGAATATCTCTCAATTTCACTGGAGCGGTTGTGAAAATATTGTTTTTAGGGTGCTCACATAAAATAGTATCAGAACGAAAATTAAGTGAGAAGACAAGACCATTGACATTGTTTTAATATGAAATACAATTGGATAAGGACTAATTTAAGACTCCAAAAATTGAAAGAAAAAATCGTCCTTGGTTTCGAAACCACAAATCTAGGGAAATTGACAAAAATAGGGATATGCAATACAAATGTAGACCGGGGACCCTATAAAAAAATGCCATTGTTTTTAAACGAAATACCAATAAAATCATTTCATTCAAAACTTGCAGCTACGTTGGATAGCAATGGATTCAGTTTGCTGTCCATTATCAAACATTATTCAGGTAGCAAATGATTTACTCAAATATTCATTTGAGGGTATGACCGAAACGTTTATTGCACGATATAGCGTAGGTCATTAAATTTTACTAACGTATAAGCCTATGTTTTGGAAATTATGGGGGTAAACATGTAAAAAATGGTGAAAAAAGGTTCAATTTGGTTTGTACAGGGGTCAAAAATTTTAAACTTGCTCCATTTTTTTAAACAGTGGTTCAAGTTGTGGTCAGCTCAATATAAGAAATATAGGAATAGTTTTGATATCTTAAAAAATGGCAAAGAAGGTCAACAGCTTTTGGCAGCGATTGGATTCTATTGACCTGTGACCTATTTTGTTGGATAACGTGAAAACTAAGCATAACAGATAAGGCAAACTATTCCTTATTTCAATCCTTTAAGCTAGGGAAACAATTTGCACCACATATTACCTGATTCAAAGCAACTTTTAACTTTTGACCCATGTACACACCAAAATTGACTTTTTCACTATTTTTACAAATTACAATTTTTACCCCATAACTCCGAAACTAGAGGCCATAGATAGTGTAAACTATACCTTGTTGGAATCCTTGTAATCAGACAAACATCATGGTGTATTTTTCAACACAATCGGAACATTTTACAATTTTGACCCATGTATAACCTTGAAACTCAAGCTGGGGTTTGCAAGTGCTTCCATCAATTTTCTGGATTATCAATGCTTAAATACTTGTGTGCAAACATTCACAATTTTATCCGGAAGCACACGCTCTTTCACTACAGTCCCCTGCTAAAGTGGCCAGAGATCGCAGCGACAAGTTCTATTACATCAGGATTTGTGATCGCGATACTGGATAAACAATTGTTCACACGATGGAGTTGCCACATTTCATAATCACAGACAATGGCGCGCTGTTTACGTCGGATGGGTTCAACTGTTACCTCACTAACACTGGAATACAGCATCGCTTGACCAGGAGAGGGCAATTTTTTTTTTTTTGTAAATGGCACTTTTCACGCTTTACTTTCTATCATTGAAATAATTTGCTTTTCATGATAGCTAATTTTACTGAGATGTGTTTTGAGGTGGTCCTTCTCTGTGCCAAAGAAGTTTGCCCAAATTGCAGAAACAAATACCACCAGATAATGATGCTAAAAATGGTCAGGAGTGTAACCCTTTTGGGACATTCAAAATTGACAAACATTTTCAGCAAGCTTCCCTTGTGTCTAAGACTCTAAAGATTAGAGCATAAGTTCATTTTGAGTATATTACAATAAATGTGGGACCAAGAAGGAACGCGAAAGAGACTGGAAAGACAAAGGAAACTAATACAGTTCAGTTCAGTTCATTTTATTTCACCATTGCTCAATACATACAAAGTGTAAAAATGATTAGCGGTAGGGTGACCAAGCAGAGCAAAGCTCGAAGTAATTGGCCACCCTTACTATTCTTAAAGTTACAAGACAAAGAACAAACATGTGCAAAACAGACGTAAACTAAAACAAGCGCACAGTACAGGACAAAACAAAAACATTTGAGACAATACAGAGTGCAATAGTTGGCAATGACAAGTTGATTAAGTGAGTAAGTCATTTGAAAAGGCGCATAAAACAATACAAATGGTACAAGAGCCTCATTCAATGTATATGACAAGACACAATAGATTCATACAAAAATAGTTTAAGTATACCACGTTGTAATAACAAAGCATAAGTAAATACTCATTTCAACATGATATAAATAGTACAACAGGTACAGAGTTCAAATATAATATGTGAATAGGTAGAAGAAATAATTATATCACAGCTGTTTGAGAGTCTCATTTGTTATGACAAAATCAAGATAAACAAGAATTGTCTTTAAAAAAAGACAAGCATCGAAACAAACGGCTACGCAGCCCTGACAACTTTGGATTATTCATTCAACCACAACCTGTGAGTGTGCAGATTTTAAGAGCTTTCATCGCGGGCAATGATTTTTCTCAAGAATCTAGTTTCACACAGAACCCCATGGGGAATGGGGGTGCCACAACATACAAACCAGGATTTTTAATGTTCATGTTTATGTTGTTCCAGACAATAGGACCTTGATGTCTGATTGTGTTACGGGCCAGATCAGTTTTAAAGTTGTATGGTCTATATGTATCCACAGATCTAACAGCATGGTCGTGAATTGCATTAACTTGAATAAAATACTGCGCAAAAATCTCGGGAAGAAGTTTATTATAAAATCTGAACATAAAAGTTGCAATTTGGAGCTTATGTATGTCATGAATCGCCAAAGTTTTGAGTGAGGCAAATAAAGGTGGTTTGTGGGCAAGAAAAGACGAGTTTGTACATAAGGCGACGAAAATAAAAACCCTGTTTTACGGGCCCGACCGACACCGATTTTTCAGTTTTGCAGATTTTTTTTTTTTAGTTTTCCCAAAATCATGTAAAATCAGCCTGTTTTTAGCCCAAATTTATCAATTTTGGCAAATTTTTCTTAGAAAATTTGTTTGTAAAAATTTGTCATTTTTTTCTCTTGATTTTTCAGATTTTGGGGCTATTTTAGGCCAATTTTGAGCTCCAGAAAAGAAAAAAAAATTAAAAAAGAAAAAAAATCGCCCGACCGACCGACCCTACTCGAAAGGCCCGCTCGCCCGTAAAACAGGGTTTTCTTTTTCGTCGCCTAAACGAATAATTTTCTTTTGTTTTAAATGGATGCTATGTAAGTTACAGTTGTTACTTTCTGCCCAAATTATATTGCAATATTGAATATGCGGTAGAATTAAACTGTTATAAAGGGTAAATAAAGTACTATAGGGTAAAGAGTGTCTAAGCCTAAATAAAATTCCAGAATATTTGGAAACAATATTTGTTACATAAGTAGTGTGATGTTTCCAAGTAAGTGTTTCATCAAGTGTGATTCCGAGAAACTTAGTAGTTGAAACTTTGTCAATTTGTTTGTTATCTATGTTTATTACAGTATCTTGATAAGAACGGTTACTAAACCTATTTTTGAAAACCATAAATTTGGTTTTGTCAATATTGATGATAAGAGTAAAAATATTAGAGGAAAATGCGATATCATTTAGATATAATATAAAAAGTAATGGGCCAAGAATTGATCCTTGTGGAACTCCGCATAAGGAATTTTTAAAAGATGATTTGGCATTATTAAATGAAACGAATTGTGATCTATCGTGTAGGTAATTCCTGAACCACTCGAGGGTAATACCACGGACACCATAATGAGCAAGATTTGAAAGGAGAATGCTATGATGTTATCGTGTCAAATGCCTTCGAGAGGTCCAGGAAAATACCAACGCTATGACTGTTATTATCCAGATTAGACACTATTTTGTTGTAGGCTTCCATAATAGCCATATATGAGGAACGACTAGAGCGAAAACTAAACTGTGAATTATGAAGCAAGTCAAAACGGGAGATAAAATTATATAACCCATTATGCACGATTCGTAAGAATTTTGGAAAAAAAAACCGGGATACAGATATAGGCTTATAATTTGAGACGACATGTTGATCGCACTTTTGTAAATGGGAATTACTTTTGCTTTTTTAGTTTAATGGTACTATACCTGGTTAAAGAGAGGTTGATAAATGAGCGAGGGGAGGGGCAATTATTGTTCATTCAAAGCCACTGCTAGTGTCGGATTTCAGTATGTTACAAATTTTGGGAACCTCTTCAGTGTCCGTAGGAGAAAGGAAAAGCGAATGAGGGGGAGAGTTAATTTTATTAAAGGAAATGATGAAACTGAATGTTACAATCCTTAATTGCCAGCAAGATTGGGGCCGATATAGAAGAATAGCTATTAATCTGTTTGCGATGAGAATGGGGTTGGTTATAGATGAGTGGAAATGTGCGTCAACAACGGGCAAAAAGAACAAAGCACTGCCCGGCAATGTGTGTGAGCATCTGCAGGGGGCTGGTGCTTTTAAATCCGCGCTCAGTCAGGCGTGATAAGGCTTATTGAATGCTGTTGTGTTAACATGTGTGGGCATAATCTCCGCACCTCTAACATGTCAGTAGACCAGGTGCTAATTTTGTTTGTAGACATTGAGGGCACCTCATCTCTAGATGATGTGACATTTGTTTATTTTAGGGCGCCCCCTGTTGGTGAACGAAGAAAAACTGGCAGGCAAAAGACCTTATACTTTGCATGGGAAATTCGGTTTTTTGCTGTTCTGTAACTTTGTTTCAAATTAAATAATATAATTTTCTTATTCAAGCATAATAAGCGAATGCTACCAGCTGCAGTTGTTGTTTGCTAGTATCACAAGTCATTGGTTAATGGCTTTGTGGTGGTGTCAGGATTGTTCAGCTAGTGTCTACCAATGATTGTGGATACGAGCAAACAAACCAGCTGCATTTTGTGACCAATTTAGATCAGAAAAGATTCTGCAAGTAATTTATAACCAGATGTTATGTGGCTGTCACAGAAACTACTTGTTACTATTTGCTTGACAGAAAACAATTGAGGGCGTCATGAATGTAAACAAGTGAGTCATAGGTCACATCATCTATAGGTGATATCATTCATCATAAAATAACGATGGTAGCTGGGTTTGTTCTTTACGTTCCGAAGGATGTCATATTAAATGTCCAGGTGGTTTAGTGTTATTTTTTACAGGTTTCTAGTTTGTTGGTGTAGTGTAGTTAATCTTTTTTCGAGGCTCTGAGAAAGTGGGCGTGTTGTGGTCTAGTGGGTTAGCACGCCTTACCTTGAGCAAAGGGGTCCTCGTTCGAATCTCAGTGGGACCACTTGCTGGATTTAATTCGGAGAACTCCATTGGGATTTCATTTGTATCACAGATATTGATGTAAAACTGAATGCACCACTTTCTCCATGCGTTCATTTGAAATGGGGCAAAGGAAACCATGAAAGCTTGCAATTCCAATCCGGTGTGTTTCGTGTAGTGTGGTTGAAATGTTGCAATATGGGCGCTGTTTAAGTGCTGCCTCCAAGTTGAATTGTTCTGTCTAGTAATTATAAGTTGTAACGTCTCTAGTACTTTGGCCTATAGGCCACGATTTGAGATTAAATAACCTTGATATGTATGTATTTATTTAATAAAGGAGTTAATCTATACGATAGGTAGTGACTGATTTCTTATTTTCTAAAGTGGATGGGCAACATATTTACGATGAAGCTTTCCTTACGAGATAGATTTAAGTATTGTTGGCGTAATCCATGGTTACGAGGAATGCGATGATTTCGGGACTTGGTAGTACTACGCCTTTTAGATGGGAAGTAAATGTTGTAAATGTGAAGAAATTTTAGAAGAAATGCGTTATAAGCTTCGTCCGCAGAATTGATATCATTAACAAATTTCCAATCGACAAGGTTTAAATGGTTATAACAATTTTGGATAGACTTTTCATTAAATGAACGCGTGGTATCAGTGGCTGGATGATTGTATTTAATCGGAATTGATTTGGTAAATATTGAAAAATTGGAAAGTGGTCAGTTAGGCCAACAACGCACACTCCTGACTTGATTTGATGAGATAAAACATTTGTAAATATATTGTCAATTAAAGTAGCAGAGGTAGGAGTGACTCTAGTTGGTCTATCAATCAAAGGATACAAGCTATTATTATAAAAGACATCCAAAAAATTGTGATGTGTAAACCGTGTAAAAATCTCAACATTTTTGAAAATTGGGGGCGCTCTTCAAAAAAAAATGTGCTATTATTGCTTTAACAGAAAACCAGACTGAAATACGAAAGGTAAGGGAGGAACTTGGTAATCTAAAGGAAACTGTACGTGACATCGAACGAGCTACAGAATCACACGCAGAGAGACTTGATGATATCGAACAAAACAAGCTACCTGCTATTAAAAATGAAATGGCAAGAAAGCTAAATGACCTAGAACAAAATAGCTTATCAGCTATCAAGAATGAATTTGAAAGGAAAATCAAAGATGTTGAAACAACGATGCTTTTATCCGAGATACATGATCGCAAACAAAGTCTTTTGTTTTATGGGATACCTGAAAAAGATGGGGAACAATTTTCTGAGACAATGGCCGAAGTATTTGAAAAGGACTATGGATTATCTACTGAAGAAGCGCACAATGTCTACATGGTTAATACACACCGCCTTCCCACTCGTAATAGCAAAATGACAAATGGTGTCCCCTCTCCCAGGCCAGTTATGTGCCGATTTGTCCATGATATGAGCGACAGAAACTACTTTGCTAATGTTAAAATCTTACGTAAAGGTAGTAAAACGGGTCTTGCAAGATCTACCCCGTCAATGAAACGTGAACGTGGGCGATTATCCGGTATTGCATATAGACTACGCACTGTTGAGGACAAAATTACTCGAATAAGAGTTGTTGGAGCTCGTGTAGTTTTGGAATGGAAACCCAAACACGCAAGGGGACGCGGGAAGAACATAAAGATTGATTATTGTAAACATTGATTACAAATCGCCCCTATCACCACAGAATTTTTGCTCAATATGAAATATTTAAATAATGTTTCTATTACCCACATGTTCACCGCACGTTTGTGCGCAACACGCAATAGTAATTTTTGATAATAATGAACAACGAGTTTAGTAAGCCACAGTCAGTCATCATTTTTTTGGCGGCAAATTTAAATTAAAACGCCCTTCTATTTTTCGGTTAGCTGGTGTTTTCACGATGATCGTGTCTTGTTATTTGTCACTATTCCATGACGTCCATAACTGTGGGATTCCGACGTTTCTTTAAATTATCTCTCAGCCAGGCAGGTAGCCTCTCTACATTTATTTCAATATAATGCAATAGCAAGAGCCCAACCTTGCCAAGGGTTGATGGTTTTGTCTACATCCTGATCAAATACTGATAGTGGGCTTTAAAAGTGAATGAATTGAAAATATTGATGAAATAAAAGCAGGTTATAGGTAATAATCACCAGTCATGACTTTAACATCCCAGTTTATTCTTTACTACATTCACATATAGGCCTATGTAGGCCCCATGTTGAAAAGGTTTCGAAATTGTTAATTATAGCAAAACAATCCCACTTTCCATTATTTATAATAAATAAGTGGAAAATCTTGTTCAGTAACGAGTATCTTTAAACTTTACTCTCCTAGTATCTTAAGACCTGTGAGTTATATCCGCAAAAAGATTCAGAATATTAATTCCCCTGTAAATAGTCTATAAATTTTCATAAGTTTTATTTTTCCAACTGAACAATATAGAAAACAGCATATTCACAGATTGACCCCCGTTCATCATTACGTGTTGTAGTAAGTGTCCGTACGGACAGTAATATCTAAAATACACGATTCTGTCCTTATTAGGTCTGTCCTATTGGCTGCTCTCTCCGTAGTATATGTTGGTATACTTGGATTTGTTACAGACATGCACAAATCCTGGATTTTGAATGATTTTTTTTCATGTCTGATTTAGCAAATCACTGATGGGGCCGGTAAGCAGCCCCGAAATATCTAACACGATAAGCGTTAGGTTTTAAAGGACGGATTTGTTTTAAATTAAGACATTCTGGGCCAATTTGTTGAAGGTCTTACACTATCATTTAGGGTTCATGATGCCTAACCTCGATCTCCTTATCAGCCCTCAAATAATTGCACGACCTTGTTTTTTATCATCAGTGAGTTACATAAACCTGTAAATTCAAATTGGTTGTTTCACCGGTTATCACTTTATCGCCTATAAAGGAAACAATTTGGATACGTTTTCTTAATGATTATAATGACCCTTCTTGAATATAAGTATATTACTATAAAAGAAACGCTAAAGTTTGTTTTACCCCTGATCAAAAACAAATTTATTATAAACCCTGTCCCCAATGAATATAAAATATTTGATTTTCCAGAGACTTCATAGGGGGCCCCCCCCCCCCCCCCACTAGTGTATATTTACTCGGGCTGGCTGTGACCTGTTTTTATGTACAAATAACGTTACAGTGTCATCTTTTAATTACATTATATTACTTGTTTATTTCCTTATTTTATTATTCATTCATTGTTAACTGTTTTGTTGTCTTGTCGTGTTTTTGTATGTGCTCTTCCGCTGACTTGAACCTTTAATGTCGAATGCCATTTGTTAATCCCTTTCTATTTGACAGCACTCTCATTCAAAAGTCGGCAAGCTTTTGATAATTATTGTAATAGGAGCATGGAATTCTCTTCTACTTGTAACTGCCGTGTATTTCCAATATATTAAATATGAACCCACTAAATACTGTTAATTGGTGATCTTTCCTACTCCATCCAACCCCAAGTCCTCATAATCACTCCAATTATAGTACCATTGCCACGACTCGAGTCACACACCCACGAAAAGGCACGGAAGTGAGATGCATAATACCTTCCCAACATTCGTGGAGTTACTCTTAGTAATCGTCCATTACACTCTACAATGTGAAATGATTTTCACAATAAAAAAAAGGGAAAACAATGGGATAACTCCATCAGCCCTTTTACACCATACAGAAAACAGAATCTGGCGTCCTTTAGTGGTGAACTTAGCGCAAAAAATTAATCGAGACCTTGTTTATTGCAGTTCAACTGTTTCAAGAGGGCGCCTCAACCCTACACAGACAGTACATCTGAGTTGGTTTAACATCAAATAATTACCGATCAAGCAGGGAGAAGAACCCAAGGCTAAATCTGACCACTAGAACATGTAATATCTCGTAGTTATAATTTAATCAGACCTTGCACAATGGGCACCGTGAGATGCGAAGGGAGAGTATCCCAAGCTCTACACAGACCACTTGTCTAGTTATTCACTTCCTCCTCTCTACTTTACCCCAAATAGGCGAGTGATAAGAACCGAAATTCATACCTTGCATTTACTATTATAACCTCCATGCTTGCACACATATGAGGGAGCGACCCAACCATTAATGTCAGACAGCTAAACAGTCTAAAAATATATTTAAATATCAAGGGACCAACGGCAGCATGTGCATTCCTATATTTATAAAAAATGTATACACTTAAAGCTTATAGTCAAAAGCACTTTAAACGTGTACTAAAACATGTAACTCCCCTGCACAACAGAGTACGGAGAAAATAAAAATTAACCCACAGAAATATTAAACCAGAAATAGAGATTTAAAAAAATGGGTGGGTGTGTGGATTTTTTGACAGTACCCATCGTCTCAACCCATTAGTCCCCGAGGGTAGTTATATTCTCACCGCATATATTTAATATATCTATTTCAGCAGGCATTGTTCCATCTAAGCTTAAAATCGCCCAAGTAATACCCATATTATAAAGCCGAATGATTGCCATACCTCTCTAATGATATGCCTATATCCAATTCGTCCCCTCAATTTCAAATCCTGAAAAAAAATCATCTATAATAGAATTTTGAATTTTATTTCTCTCCACAATATCCGAGTTCAAACCAGTTCGGCTTTCGTCTGAAAAGATCAACTTACATGGCAATCAATTAATTTTAGTTGTCCAGTCACTGAAGAAATGGACAATAAACATCATGTAGCTGGTATATTTGTAACCTGAGTAAAGCCTTTTGATACCATAATCATATTCTCCCTAAGAAACTTAACGAATATGGTATCCCTCCGCGGCCTTAACACATGGATTCAAAATTACCTAGTGTACAGGAAATAATACGTTGTGTATAACACGAGGAATCGTCGTCCGTTTCTACTGCAACCTTTGGCGTACCGCAAGAATTGATTTCTAGGTCCACTACTATCCCTATTATATATAACTGATCCCCCTTATGCCTCATAAACGTCCTCAAGATTTATTTTTTGCGCAATAAAGCACTAACTCTTTTCCATGAAAATGCATTAGCTCTTGATCTACAATTAAACTCTGGATTAGGACACAATATCTAATTGGTTTAAATGAAATCACTCCTCTTTAAATATTTTATGAAACTAATTCATGAATTTTTTCAAAAACAAATACATTAAAAAATCAATAAACAATAAAAATAAAAAATTGATAATAAAGAAATTAAACACCTTGTCTCACCACTAGTTTTTTAGTGCATATGACTTATGATATCTTATTGGAACTCCCACGTCTCATACTACCCCTTCTGTAAAATAATCTCTTTAATACAATGGTATCCAGATCATCCGTAAACTCCGCCATTATATATCCCACCAAAACCCACTCCGACCTTACAATACATTTGTTCTCCGTCTCCGTCACTCTGTGCCATAATAGGGGCAGACAAAAAATTACCACATGTCGAGATACCTGTTTCTTATGCAAAAACGTGGTTATTACCACTTGTTACCACTCCCCATATGGTTTAGCCTATACCGACCCTCTTTTTATTACCCTTTACACTCTAAAAAACTTCACGATATTTACAAATCCATCTTTTTAATCTTTTGTTTCGGTTCGAAAGACCAGGATTAAGTATAAGATTGTATCAGTGAAGTGGCACGGCCGTCACCGCCTCTGCACTTGCATCGCGCCCACCTCTGTTATTTGAGGCTTGGATGTTCCATCTTTCCAGCCATCATCATTTTATTGGGATAAGGAACTGTTGTTGTTTTGTTTTCGTCTTTGATGGTCATAGTTTGGTGTGATTTTCTTACAATTTAATGCTGACCCTAAAGTTATCGTTTGTGAGTACTGTACGGTATAATTTCCCTCTCCTGGTGTTATATTTCCATTGCGAGCGTAGTACAAATCTTTGCTCTGGTGACACAGAACCCCTTCAATAGGCACATTGTGAGCTGTGTCCCTTGCCCAACTTCTCATCGTACATTCCAGCTCTTAATCGACAATAATGGTGCCCAGCGACTAATCAAGGCACTGCCCTATCGTTAAGTACTATAACATTCCCTCACCCCATCTCTCAACACCGTGATCACTGGTCATTCATCTTATGACGATCTAATAACCTTCTCGAACCACTGCACCATAATTTGGCAACAGAGGTCATAAGTCCCCAAGAAGCAGCATAAATGATCGCTAAGTATTAACAGCTCTTGCGACATGGAGGCTTTAAACCAGTGGGCGAATTCTTCCACGTAGTAAAACCTTTCATCCGTCAATGACCAATGGGCCCTAAAACAGTCCAAGTCATGGAAGAATTCGCTTAGAAAGCGTGCCTTTAGTCCTTATCAACTCCAAACAAAGAGTAAGACGGCAGTTTTATAGTGCTATCCGTATTCATAACCAATTCATAAAAGCAATTAACAGACAAAGGAAACACACTGACCCCGCTTATCAAGAAAAGGGTTATCAGTCCATTTTACCGCTTTGCTAAAAAACATACTAAAGGCAGTGTTGAGGTTACAGACGGCTGCTCCTTCTTTTTCAAAACTTTCGCTGATGTGTATTTAGCCTGCTATAACCTATAGCACTCCGCGAATTGTCAACCTGAACACTTGTTCTCCTTTCCATGGCTTGAAAATTCCACCGGACTGATTGCCCAGAATTGACTTTTGCAGTTTCGATATGTCACCAATTTTACCAAAACAATTCGATTTCTTTTAAATCGTAAAAGTTCAACCTCGTCTCCTGCCCAGATGGGATTAATGTATGGTCACCTGAAAAAAACTGCTCTGTACACATGATTCATGGCAACGTTTTTTAATAAGATCTTGCAATCAGGTGCTCCTCCATCCCCTGGACCTTGAGCCGTGTTAAACTTACCACAAGATCCCGCTATCCCTACAACAGACGAACCATGTATTTTTCGTATGATTGCCTTGACTAGTGCTATTGGCAAACTTTACCACCTGGTCTTAGCAGATAGTTTGACCGTTTTATCAATGATAATAAAAGCTTCTGCGACATTGAATTGCAAAAGGCCTTCCTAAAAGGCATAATGGTACATTGGACCATACTTTCGTCGTTTCCGAATTAATATGCGTCATGCTCGTCGCAATCACAACCCATTCTCTTACCTGGTTCGATTTAAGGATGGCGTTTGGATCAGTTTCCCCTAACTTAATCTACAACCTCTTTGAACGTAATACGTTTCCTAAGAAATAATGTACTTATATTCAAATCGTATGGGTCCTTGAAGGACGAAGTTGTTACTAGTCTGAAATGTCCATCAGTTCTTTCCAATTCCAACGTGGCGTTTTTCCACGGCGACCCCTTTGTCCCGCGTATTTTTCTCTTGACATTTAATCCTATAATTGATTATATACAGTCGTAGAAAAACAATGATACTGTTTTTAAATAAGAACTCTGATATTCGTCATATGTTAATCCATTCGCCGACGAATGTTTAAAATCTGGCCACTCGAGAAAGGAATACCCAACACCAGAGTATCCTTCCGTAATATTGATGATATTGTTTCTAAACTTGGTTTAACTTAAAGCCATCAAATGCAAATCCCTTTCCATTGTCAATGGTAGCTTTCAATCTATTCCGTTTAATTAGGTATCAACGAAATCGATACCGTTTTGGAAAGAATCACAAAATTTGGTTCTCTGTTCCCAAATTTGGTACCCTTCGGAAATATTTACCGAAACTTATAATATTCTGACAACACACTCGATAATATTGAGTGCACATTGATAAGGAAAGAGTATAAATTTGCTATCTATTTTAGATATTTATACCGTCGCTTAGATATCCTCTTAACCGTCCATGAACTTAACAGCTCCGTCTTCCAACACTTGATGCATTGTCCATAGTTACTTAAGAAATTGTTACAGATTCCAAAATCAGGTACACTCACAGGACTCTATGCATCGGGGTCTCTGGAACTCCGTAACATATCTCATATATATAAAGACTGTCATGCAGCAGCGTTTTGTGCACCTAAAAGGAGTTTAGATTCAAAAGTTTCAGGATGCCCTGTCAATCCAAATTGGGTAGAGATAGTTTACTCACTAGAAAATTTGCTATCGTGAGTTATAGCCAAACCCTTTACAATGAGGCTTCTGAGGTGCTCTTAAAAGAAATCCCCCTATTTCCAACTATCCTCACTAAAAGAACATAGGTTTCTAAGGTCAAAGATTCATTATACTGAAGAAATTCGTCCTCCTTTGGAATAACACAGTTAAGGATCTGTTTCCCCAGGTAAGTTCTGCAACTGTTGCACCTTGAAAATTCGTGTTTTACTTGGAAGCGTAATCATGAATGAACTCCCAAAAGGAGCTCCTCCAATTTGTGCTCATGCATGCAACAGATTCCTCTTCCAACCTAGCTCACCTTGTGTGGCGCTTAAGGTCGTCCACATAACATCAAATCGCCCTCTTTTAATAATCTCCATACCTTAAACCATGTTTTAAATTGTTGCACGCCTATGCTTGGTCAAGGTAGATACACATGGCGTCACGATTCGGTGCTCTCGTATTTGGTTTTCCTCATTACGCCTTCACCCTATGTCAACATATATTTTGATCTTGGCAATGGTTCTGGCCAAATAACAACAACAACCATACCCCCAGATTTTGCCTACTTCTCAACGCCCGGATTTAGTCCTTCACTGCACTAAACGGAGAAGTTGGGTCATTATTGAGCTTACAAAGCCATCCCCTTCGATACAAATATTCATAGCTGCCCCATTCTCTGAACTTAACAAAATTACACCAGCCTTGTTAATGACCTTTCTGATAAAGGTATTAAAGTTGAATTGCTGCCATTTGAAATAGGTAGGAAGGGCTATCTTTCTTTTGACAACATATCAAACCCTAAACTATCCTCAAATACTCGGGTCTGATGCCAAACTCAAACTTGTAAAGAAAATCTATGTAAAAATTGTTCATTTGGACGTCGTTCAGCATATTTTGTGCGCAAATTTGAACCTAGCATGGATAACCCACCAGTTTTTGAATTGTAATTTTTCGTTTTCCTTTTGGTAACGTTTGTCCTGTCATGTTCCATCCCCCACTTTTAACTCGCCTTGCAAGAGACTCGCTGATCGGGTATCTCTTTGTCCCAGGCTTTTATTACCCGCCATTGTAATTTTAGTGTATGTCAATTTAATTGTATCTTTATATTAAATTTGATTATATGTTATAAATAGGTTTGTGAATAAACTGGCTGATCTAATAATTGTCACGGTTTGTTACCCAATGATTTTTATGACATTCTTCATTGTTGAACAAGATACATTCATGATACTCGACATTCTAATAATTTCTATGTAAAGCCTACAAAACTACTTTACTTGCCAGAAACACTATTCAATCACAAGATGCCGTACACTGGACCACACTTAAACCTTCCCTTAAAATATGTTAGTCTATAGTTCAAAAGTTACAAACCTTTACTGAAAGATCATATTAATTAATCTTAGGGCATTCCATGTTAACACTCGAGACGTGACCGCAGCATGTCATGATTTTTTTCTTTTTTGGTGTGATAAAAAGGTATTGATGAGAAATGAAATCCTGAAATTTTGAGCTTCATACCACCTTTAGTTTTCCCGAAGGGATTCAGCATTTAGGGGGGTCACCACAAAATGCGTGTTGATGCGAAAGCCACTTTGAGAGGGAGAAACTTAGTAATGGAGGCCTCCACAACTTTGAAAAATCACTATATGGGGTTTGTTGTTGGTGTTAAAGTCAATCTGGCAATCAAAAATGTGTTAACTCTTTACTTCAAAGTTATTTGGGTTAAAACGCAATATTTTTATTTGTGACCAAGTTTGGGGGGCAGGAACTCCGGCAAGTAAAAATATTTTTATTGTACATTTTTTGGTTAATCCGCGTCACACTGCAGAACTGCGCACCAGTACAATAATAAACACATTAGGATTACTAAGGTGAGTTACAGCCCATTACAAATACTAAGTTGCATCACATTTTGACATATATGGCCCCCTGAAAATAATGTTGACACGTCACATCACCCCTCTACTTCAGATATGTTGAAGATTACACATTAAAGAACTATGCTTGAAAAGAACCGCTTGATGTCTTGATGTCTTCATTGTTTTCAGCACCAAAAAACATTGTTGATATCCCATAGAAAGTATATGGGATATACACTGTGCATGTACCATGACCTTCTGGGTCCACGTGTACCTTGTGTGGTAACTTTGAGTGTGTATTTTGTGTGAAAAAAATGAAGACAACCAAGCTAGTTCTTTCAAGGATGGTGTTTAGTGATTATATCTTCGAACAATCTGAAGTAGAGGGATGGTCGAATGTCAACATTGGTTTTCAGGGGGGTCAAAAGGTGTCAATTTAAAGTACAATTCCAATTTCAATGGGCTTTGTTGTACCTCACTTATTTACTATTCTAATGTGTTTCTAATTGTTTGGTTTAAAGTTTTTACATGTAACTTTGATTGACTAAAAGATGGACATATTAAAATATTACTTACTTTTGGAGTTATGACCCCCCACAAACTTGCACCTGAATGAACAAAGGTGAATATTTAGGCCTCATAACTCTAAAAGTAAACCCGCTATGAATTGATGATGCCAGATTTGAATTCGACACCCAACTATTACCCCTAGATAGTGATTATCAAAGTGGTAGAGATGACTCCATTATAAACTGTGACCTCCAAATAGTTTTTCACAGCGGCAGCACTTTTGATGGTGACCCCCCTCAATTTCTGAAATTGTCCTAGCGGGAAAACGAAATGGACTAGGGCGCTAAATTGTCAGGTTCTCTGATTCATCAATGTCTCCCACCACACTTAAAGCGAAAAAAAAATCCATGACGTGCTGTGGTGCACATATCGAATATGGACAGGAATGGCCCATTATCATTAAATACAAGTCCAATTAACTTGATTTCCCTTCTACTTTTTCCATTACATCAGCAGACTTTTACAAATCACTTTTTTCTCAACCGATTTGTTCATTGTTCTCCTATATGGCATTTGGTCTATCGAAGTATATGAAGAGTAGGATGCTGTAACGTAATCCTGTTTGTGTGTCTTTATTTGTGAAGGGGTAATGGGGGGTTATGATAGTGATTGGGTTCAGGCGGGGTTCACGTTCTTGGGTGGCTATGTATAGGTATATTAGTGTTCTGATTGATTCTCTGGGTAACCTTTTTTATTGGTTACCACATCAACTAATCACGCTCTGCGTTTATGTGGTAGCCACATCTCCTCCCATCCTTATTTTTCTTTTGTAATAGATTTCGTACCTACTACATTTATAATTATATTGAGTTGGAGATGGAAATAAATTGATTGATTGATTGATTGATTGATTGTATAAATGTGGTGTACTAACTGTAGTCTGGACAAATACCTGCTGCTAACCGCCCTCAATCCAGAGAGAGTTTCTTAAGCAAAGTCCAACCTATTTAAACAGTCTCTAAGGAACTTAAGAGAGTCGCCTTGTTGAAAAAAGGCCTTGCCACCAACCCATTAGCAACTATTGGTATTGAACCTGTTGAGCATCTTCCACCTGGAGCTTGACTCCTCATGGGCCTGAATGGCGGGTGCCTCAACAGATTGAGAACCCAAATTGGCCGATCTAAGGTTTCCTTGCAGAAGTGGGCGGCCCTGGAGCAGATCAGGGATACTAACTGTGGTTTGTGTTAACAGCACCACCGACTAATGGAAACTCTCTCGGTATGCCCACTGCTGAGCAACAATGCACAGACAGGACCTTGCGTTCAGTGAAGCAGCCAGACTTTGTACCCAACTCTGGCTGTATCATATTTGAAGAACCCTGTGTTTGGTACATGATAGAATACCTACTTAGTACCAGTCGGTGGCGGCCAAGCCGCTGCATTATAGCAACTGCCAAACTGTCAAACGAAATCACAGCAATACGGATTGCAAACCAAACCCATTTGGTTGAATGTGGGCTATCATGGGTGTTACCTCATGACCTCACATACGGACCTCGTCCTCGTTTCGTTAATAATACCAACAAAAATCAGAAATACCCCTTCCAGTGGAGTTATTCTTCATCTCCAACGGTTTTGGAATAGAAAAATCCCTTGGACACATATTAAAAAAATCAGAATTTTTCGTCAAGAATTTCGCTTTTACGTCTGAAATTGTGGATTTCGTTGGCCGCCACTCCCCTGAAGAAGACTGTAGTTCAAAGGTGGTGGCTGGCAAAGTTTTGCTCAAGTGTAAATGCTTTTATAGTTCAGATATTAAGAAAAATACCCTGATAAAATTCCTTTTGCCTTTATTTAAACCATGATTATAGAATTCCTTCGAGTTGCAGTGAATTAATAACATCAGTAAAAAATAACCCGGATTTCCCGAGAAATCGCCGGTGCGAGTTCTATACTCTTTAGGTCTTGGTGAGGTATGGGTTTTCATGTCTTCATGTTCAATTGGACAAAATGACTGTTTTCCCTTTTATGGTTTTTATTACATTAAAAAGTATGATTGTTGTTTTTATTATTATTTTAACTGCCCTCATGTACGGTGGGAGCCGACATAAAAACAATACAGAAACACACCACCAAACCCACACGATATATCATTGTACATGGTAATTCGTGTTTTCTATGGACAAGTTGGCTGGTTCGTCTTCAAATTTTGTATTTTAGCCTTATCGTTTACAAACCATGTGCACTCAAAAACCCAGAGACAGAGCAGAGACTTGGGGACAGTCATTTATACTGCACTTTATTACATCCAAGTTCCCTTTCAAGGTTAAATAATCGTGTAAACGCGTGTGTGCGGAAGTCCGAACTTTTGGAACTCCGAACATGTGACAGTAGCTCACACATGTCTTGTATTGAATCTTTATAGCAAGATACTGGGTATCAACCTCTAATAGTCAATACGATTGAGGTATTTGGGTTTCATGTACAACTTGGTGAATGTTATGATGGCAAGTAGTTTGAAATGGAATAGATAGCTGGAACGTTAAGGTTAGTGATCAAGACTATGAGTGATTTTTTTTTTTTTATCCTAGACATTACTCGGCTGTGGCACTGAATTAATTCCACTAATAAGGACCTAAGGCCTAACAGTCATTTATCTTCAGTCACACTCTTATTCATTGTGAAAATTGTTGGATAGGGGGTGGTAAACATTTTGTGACCCCACTTTTTCTGCTCCCAGCTTTGAATTCATCAGGCCTTGACGGAATAAAGTACAGTATCCCCCCTGCACTTTATTCCGTCAAGCTGCTGAATCAACTGGGAGCAGACAAAGTGGGTCACAAATGTAAACCAACCCTTGGATAGGTCTTTTGGCGTGAGCTGTAAAACATCCAATTTAGGCAAACGACACCTTCACATTCGAGTTAAGTGGGTAGAAGGGAGTCTCGTGCACCCCCTGAAACTAATCGATTTGTCTATATCAGAAAACGACGCGTAGAAACGATTAGCTAGTTAAAAAATTAATGTCCATCTACGATTTTTATGTAAATTTATACAAATTATGATCGCCTTACAGAAAGGGTATCATGAACAAAAGAACAACAAAAGGTTGTTTTCCTGAGCCATTGTGAACACTTGCCGATCACATTTGAAATATTAATCTTGCTTCGGATCTCAGATGGCAGCCAACATGGCCGCTCCAATGATCTGTAAAACATAAAAACGATGTATACCTATAATATACAAATATATCAAAAAATAGTAATACAATTATAAATTCAAGTAAGAGATGTATGTCTTTGACCACAAGAAACTCATATCTATCTTGTTTGTATGATATGCATTCTTAAAATTCAATGCAACGGCCAATTTCTCCCCATCAATAATCTTTTATACCCAGGAAAAATACCTGGATATGTCATCTCACAATAATAATAAAAGTCTAAATTAAAGGATGAGATATATGTGTTTTTTGACCAGTATAAGAACCACAGCTGGCAATTTTGTTTGTTGTAAAAATTAAGATGGCGGCCAATATGGGCCCCCCGGGATGGGATATGGCCACATTCAAACAATTTAAACCTTAAAAATTACCATATTTCTGTCGTATATCTAAACATAGTACCCAGAAAGAATGATAAAGTGCAAATTAAAAATGTCTAATATCATTAGTAACTCATATCTGCTATTTTTGTTTCAGTAGTACTGTTTAAATTCAAGATGTCGGCTACTAAAGCAGCTTTCAAGATTTCTGAACTCGGTGATATATATACGCCGCCATCTTTGAATTCCCTAAGTTAACCAACAAAAATATCAGCTTTTGATTTAATGGTGAACGCACATCCTCAAAACTTTATTCACATTCATTTCCATCCCAATTTTGGGACGATATAAAGTAATTTCAAAGCTTTTAACACATTTTGAAGGCGGAGAAAGAAAGAAATTGGCCGCCTATTAATGTTAAATATACTCACTAAGCAACAAAGGCATTAGAGATATGAGTTCTAATAGTCGAAGACATATATTCCTTAATTTATGTTCTCATTTTCCAATACGACTAAATAATACAGGCATGTAGAACTTTTATGCTTTGCAGATTTGAGGCGGCCATGTGGATAACATCGTGGATCCGAAAGCAAACCAACAATACAAATATGCATGGGCAACTGGTCTAAGCTCTAGAGCAGGAATTTTTTGTTTTCTTGTTGTTGAGATACGATGAAAACTAATATTTCGGTATTGGCGCGATCCTATTTGCATGAAATTTACCTAAAATGGGACGTGGGACAATTTTGAATCTTTTAAAGCAAATATTAGACCCCCAAAAACATTTTTTGAAAAGAGCGCCCCCAATTTTCAAAAATTTGTTATTTTGTTTTTAAATTGGGATTTGTTAATGTTATTTTTTGTTTTTAGGCTAAAAAAACAAAATGCGTTATTTATACAAAATAAGCGATTTTGTGATTAGATAGAATTGGGATCCAGATTGGACTTAACTGCACAGCTGGAAATGCTACGTTTATGTCCGTCCATGATGAAATAGTGCCACCTCGGAGAAAAATAACCTCGAAATGGCTGGCCTGAAACTATTAACAACAACTAATGGATGAGCATAGACACGTACGTGGCGATATGTCCCGGCTATTTCAACATTGGAAGGACCGTTTCCATACAGCGTTGATTATTATCGGATCCCCGATAATAATTATTCTAGTACAAAATTCCTCGTTTGTGACACAAGACAGTTTCGAGCTTGAACCATTCACAGGTCTAGTTTTCCTAGCCAGTTACTAATGCAATCGTGTAAAAAAAAATCTCCAAATTTGGGGGCGCTCTTCAAAAAAATGTGCTAATAGTTGATTTAACATAAGCAATCGTTTTCTACGCTTTTTTCTGATATAGAAATATTGATTGAATGATTCAGGGGGTGAGGACCCTTCTACTCATAAACTATTCCCTGGACCACGTCTGCAGTTCAAATCGATGAAAATCAGGCCCATGTTTATATAGCATATGAGAATTCATTCTGTGATTCCAGTAAAGGTAAGGTTATATTTTTTTTTTACCTGTGGTCTTCGCTTTTAAAAACCGAGTAATGCGTACACAGGACTTACTTTTTTGTAAACAGACAATTGTTAAATTTAAATATGCGGGGATTTTAATAACTTCAGACACCAGGTTTTTCAAACGTAAATTCCATTGATTGTAAATACTTTGACTAAACCCTATCACCCTTTCATATCAAATCTAGACCAACTTTATGTTATAGGTGTCAATCCACAATAATAATGATACATTATTTAATAATGAATTCAGTTACTCCGGACCTTCAAATCAGGAATTCCCAGAGCGTGTTTGTTTCGACCAGCTATGGAGGTTCATGACCATGTTGATTAGATAGTTGTATTGAAACCGTGTGCATGGCAACTTTGTGGTCATTATTCAGTGTAAATTCACTGACCTATCCCACCTGGATAGCGGAGTCTGAGTCGCCGATTGAAACAACAGGAAGTGCTTTTGCCCTTTTTCAATGTGGCGGGAAGTAATGAAGACACCTGCTGGTTCACATATTTCACACAGATGGTCTATTGGTATACAAAATTCCTTGAAAACTTGGACAATAACGTGAAGCCCTATTACGAAAGGCAAAATGCAACTTCCAGTGGTTTCAATTGGCGACTATTCAACGGTGCAGCAGCCCGCGATCAATTGTAGAGGTCACTGACCTCTACTACAAATGGATAGCGGGTTCTGAGTCGATCACCGCAAAAAAGGGACCTAGCGTTATTGGGTTTGTTATATCTAGGAGCACTTTCACCGTAAACACAAGGCCATTTCTCCAAACCTTCACCGAGCTTCCAATACCTACATTGGGTCAAAACACCACCCCAATTTAAAAAAGATTTGGCAAACTGTCTCTTTGATTTAAAATCTACTAAAATCACATCACAAGATGTGATCCCCCAAACGGGGGGGAAGAAGAAACCTGATTTTTTTCTGTCAATACGAAATAATGACATAATGAACTGTTTAGGATTTTCAGCATCATCAAAACGAGGGCAGCAAAAAGCATAACGCGGGCGGGGGTTTACTGAGAAGGCGGTTGATGGTGAGAAGGCGGTGCTGGCAATTTGTCAGAACCGCCGTTTCTTGCTACAGAGTGGACCGTCCT
Source organism: Ophioderma brevispina (assembly GCA_023653785.1). NCBI lineage: Eukaryota > Metazoa > Echinodermata > Ophiuroidea > Amphilepidida > Ophiodermatidae > Ophioderma > Ophioderma brevispina. The sequence continues at coordinate 69,450 of JAMKCH010003136.1, forward strand.
TGCAGATTGATGATTGGCGCTTGTGGCATGAGGCTCCCAATATCCCGTGTCTAGTGAATGGGAGATAAACCCGTGATTGGAACCAGCAAAATAGCACTGTCAGAGCGACTGATTAGTGCGTGCAGGAATCACGCGGTGGTTGTCGAATATATGACAGGCGTCGGCATGTCGCGTTGGGGCAGCTTATTGCAAATTTAAGAAAGGCGTGATCACAAACTCGTTGGACATTGGTTCCTTGGATTGTTGAAACTTGCGTTCACAAATCATTAGGAGATTTCGCGTTGGTATGGTTGAGAGGCCAGTCCTAACAACGTTAATGCTTAGTAATCGATTTATGATCACCTTTTGTGTGGGCATGTAGAAATGGTGTTATAAACGGTGTACCAATGAGCTTGGTGATACGGTGTTAACACTGTTCCTAAAACACCCACCCAACCATAAAATTCACCTCTGAGCATTCCCCAAACCATATTGCTGTCCTTGATGTATCAGTTTCTATTGAGCCAATGGTTTTATGCAATCGGACCTCAACTGTAAACCCACCGATACCCACCAATATCTCCTTCCTCCAGCTGTCATCCCCCTGACATAGTAGAACTATCCCTTACAGCCCACGGTCTGCGTCTCAGGACGCCATTTGTTCATCTGTGCTTCTTCATCCTGTTCTCTGAAACCTTGCACCATTTAAGAACCGTAAATACAGGGTGAATCAAAAAAAATTGACCCGGATTGGTCCGCCATGAGTTTTTAAATGACATTATATCTAACATATCTTTAATTTGCTGCAAAGAAATTCCAATCGGTTAAGTATATAGGCCGAGCTACAGTGTTTTGAATCAAGTAGCCAGCTTTTACGGATTCCCATTTGAATGCACGGGCGGCCCGACTAAGCAAATGACGATAAGGGTATGCTCATTCAGCTCCTCCAAAACCTGATACGTGGATTCAAGTTATCTTTATTTTCAAATGATTGTATGAGTGATGAAGGACCGTAGAACGGGAAGAGGCACGATGGTAAATTGTGACTGAATTTTGTGGGTCAATAATAGCCCGATTTTCTTTGGACAATGATTTTCTTCGCTGAACGCCATTAGCAGTTTTTTTCCCCAAAGTAGAAGGGGTATCAATCATATGAAGGGGCGCTTCTGAATGAAACAACCTTAATCTTCATGAACGTGCCAGCAGACGGAAATACCTCTCTTCCTGTTTTGCTAACCAACTTTTTTTAAATAACTATTAATTCAATTCTTGAAATGGTCTGTAAACGGCCAGTAGTGTAAATGTTGTGTTTAATGATCATATTACTCCAAACAACCGATAGTTTCAAGTTTACCATTATTGCAAATTTCATGTTTATACAGTAAGGACATTTTTAAGGAACGTCTGAAAAAACATTTTCACTGAAAATAAGCTTTGAAGAGCTGGGGATGGACTCCTAAGCATTTTTATTTTCTTAAAATGTATTTTTTATGAAATGGTTGGTCTGCAGTCTGCCCATCCTCCTGTGCATTATCCCAACAGTCTGTTTTGTGTGAGGGTGGGTGTTAGGTCCACTCATGCTGCCCGGTTGCTGCGTGCAGTAGCGGCTGGATGGAGCCATCTCGACTAATGCAGACGCAGTGCAGTTCAAATGCATTGAAGATGCAGCTGTGCGGGTCGGAGATGTTTCGGTCGGGTTTGCTGCACTGCGATGCAGTGCGATGAAGATGGCATGGCTTATTAAGTTAGGGCTGGGTTGGTATGTGGTTTGAGTTTTGGTGCTTGTGGTTTGGTATGGGTGGGACATGTTCGGGTTTTCTGTGGCGTCGGATTTCTTGTTTTAAATGAAATTCAGTGTAATATTAGAATATTTTTTGTATTTTATAAAATGTGTGGTGCATTACCTCAATGAGTTGGAGGAGTCACAGCCTTTTGGATGACAGCGGTTTTTTGTCCTGATTTCTCCTGGCTAGCTCACTGAGGCATTTTAATTTTATCTTTCCTTTTATCGATATGTCTGTATAATTTTGATCAATTTTGTGTGTTCTTAGCCAAAAAAACACAATTATTGGTTTTGAAATAAATAAATAAATAAATTAAATGTGAATACGTGGACAGAGCAGAAACCGACTGCTGATTCAAACGAATAACTCGATCTATACCTAACCGAGTTGAAGGATCCTTTGCAGAAAATTAAAGATTAATGAACTACGCTTTCAGATGATACCAACATATGTTAGAATATTATGTTACTTGGAAAATTCAAAATGGCGGACACCAATCAGGTCAATTTTTTTCTATGAATTTATCCAGTTCACTTTCCTGAAATTTAGGTGTTTTTTTTAATTTTTTACCCTATAACTCACCAACCCAATGGTCGTCAGTGGTACAAACTAATTTTTGGAAATCCTTATGACCAGGCGGACATGGTGGCATTACATTTAACATGCATTGGGCATTTTAAAAGTTAACCCCTATTGTAACCTTAAATCAAGATCCTATTGAAAAAGGCTGACACCCGAGTAGTCCATACTAACTTACCAAAGGTGTCAAACACCCTTTTTCTGTTACAAGGGGAGGAATGAACGAACTCAAGTCCCTATGATATTCCACTCCTGCTCTTTGCTGGTCTTCATACTGGTACGAGGCTAATAACAAAAAACTGGTTAACCTCTTTTAAAAATATAGGGTGGAGGTGTTCGCGGGGGTTGATATGTGTTTTTTTTGTGCATATGCATGCGTGTGCCCGCGTTCGTGTGTGTGTGGTGTTTGTATGTGTGTGGTTGTGTGGCTGTGTGTGCGTGCGTGTGTTGTTTTTAGGGCACAGGTACAAACGCTTCGATGAAGATTGAAATACAGATTTTTAAGAAAGAAAACAAGGAATCAATATTAAACTAAGTGGCTCCATGTGAACATGACCGTTGGACTAGAGATAAAAGCTAAAACATTGGTTTTTCTTAGTGTTGTTTGTATGTGATCGTAATAATTAAAATTTTTGAATAATTTTCATAACGTTAAAACTGTGATACTTTTTCAAGATAGTCATTGTAGTTGAACTACTGCTAATGCATCATGGGCAGTTCTCCTTCATACCCTAAAGAGCGGCATGTGTTGTCATCGTAGGTGGCGGTTAGGCCGGTACCGCGGTAGCCAATCGTCTTCGCGGAAAGTGCCAAATAAACCTATTGAGTGACCCGAAAGAGTGTATGCATCACAGTGTTGGCTCTCTGAGGGCGGTCGTAGAACCAGGTTGGGTTAGCACATTATGATTTATGAAATTAAATTTTAAGAGGTTTATTGACGGATATGGTTTGATTTCGTGCATTGACCAAAAGCCAATGCCGCTGAAGAAAAAACACTTGAAAAGATTCCTTTCTAAGTGGGGATCTTAGGGGAAGGGATTCTCTCCCATCTTCACCTATCGCCATTTGCTCGGTTGGCGATAAATAATAATCAAAAATTTATAGAGTGCATGAAACAGTGGTCTCTAAAATATCAAATAATAAAATAGAAAACAAATTATATGCGAACTCCTACTTAACGTTATTTAAAAGACAAGTTGTCTTAAACCGAGATTTGAATTAAAACAAATTGACAGGGGGACTCCCTGACCCAGTCATGGTAGTGCATCAATATTTTGGGTGCAATTATGAAGGCGGAACCCGCCATGGTCTTGGAAACTAACCCACGGCTTCACACAAAGCAGCCTGTATTAAATCTTGCGATGCAGTTATTAATAACTTTGTCTTAAGCCAAGATTTGATTGTAAAATTGACTGTAATTGGCAGTGCACTCTAGATTTTAGGGGTGAGCACTGAGACAACCTGCCATAGGTATTGGAATTGAATGGTTTGTCACATAGCAGGTCTTGCGATGGAGATCTCAATAACCTAGGAGTATACAGAGGGACACTAGGTATAGACCAGACGTAGGGACGATAACGGAAAGAATCTCGTGTAAGTCATCGGAGCAGTTTTATACAACACTGAAAAATTGACAAAAGAAAAATGTTGTTGCCTTTTTCTGAGCGGCGCGGTGGCAGTTATCAAGATTCTTGGAAAGGGGGCAGGGCCTGAGAGGAATACTATTGTGTTATTTTGTCTTGATGTTCTTAATAAATGGACTTAATCCCAGTACTCTTTGCATCGGGTAAACTACGTAGCTTGATAAGTTGTAGAAAAATAGCGAAGGAGGCACTGCGACAACAAGGGCTATTTATGTGACTGGTCATTGTCAGATATTCATCAAAAACTGCTCCAAGATGAAAAAAACGTTCCGGACAGGCCAAAAATCATAACATCCCAAACGAACAGAAAAGAATTTTCCAAGTATTTGGCATAGTAGGATTTAATATGAAGTAACTTTCTTGGTTTCTTTAAGCAGCAGTTTGTTCTTAGCCAATAACCGATATGATTCTGAAGAATACCAATCTTCCATTTTGAACAGCATAGGAGCGGCTGATTGGGTCATTATGACATATAGTTGAGTGTCATCTGCGAAAAACATGCTGTCAAAGATTGTGACTTTTGATAACGTCTTCTAATGGACCAGCGTAACGTACGAACATCTCAGGACCCACGCCGATCCTTGTGGAAGGCTCCAGTGCAGCGTCATTGAGTCTGATGTTTTCACCCTGAAATTATACCAGACTAGTCCAGATAAGAAGCAAACAATTTGTGAACTAGTGTATCGGTGACCTCCATAACTTAAAGCATCATAGTCTTTTGGCAACGGTATTACACTCGGGGGCACTCTCATATGGTTGCCCGAGAAAAGAACCATGAAATGTTACCAGAAGAAAAAAATGGTCCTACACATATGACACTTTTACATTAATTAAATACATGGTCTCTTACATTATGATGACAAGTAGGTCAAATGTTCCAAAGTTAAAAATGACACACACAGACCGACTGTGAAAGTAGCCGATTTGGTTGTATAAATTTGAAAATTCCATGAAGGTAATTTTATATCTTACCTCCTGTTCGTTTATTTTTTTTAAAAAAACATGTAATTTCCACTAACTACAAATCAAAGGTTACGCGAAAAAGATCTTCATTCCCATACTAGCCCAGCTTTTGGTGACGTTTCAAGCGCGGCAGTGTTTCTCGAATTGACGGTGGCAGCAAAGAAAGTGGTGTTGGATGGCGGGGAGGAGATCCATTATGATTATCTTATCATATCAACGGGAACAACGTGAAGGTTTCCCGCGAACCTTGAAGTCTCCTTGGATGATGTGCCAAAGGCAGTGGACATGTATGATGAAATGATGGGAAAGGTAAATAATATCGTGGAATATGCATCGGGCATGTGCAAAATAATTTAAGGGAAATTTATGATCATTAGTAATTTTATTAATAATTATTTATTTATTAGTTTATTATTTATTTTAAATTTTTAACATAATAAAATGAACATTAAAATAACCTCAAAGAGAGTAATCGCATGAATTTCTTAATCATGTTAATAGATCAATTCTGCCAAGGATATAGTGATCATTGGTGGCGGTCCGGTAGGCGTGGAATTGGCGGGAGAAATTTGTACAGACCTAAACGATAAGAATGTGACATTGATTCATTCCAAACCAGGACTCATAGATGGACCTTTCACGGAGAACTTCCGTACAAGTGTTCGTGATCAACTTACCAGCCTGGGTGTTACTCTACTTCTTGGTAGGTAATTCTATTTGTTTCACTATTGTGGCTTCCTTATTCTTGTAGACTGGTCCATATTTCAATAATGTTAAGCGGACAAGATAGCTCAATCAGTTAAGCGCTCGAATCCAGTGTATTGTGATCATCCATGCGTATAGACGTGCGTTCGAGCCCTGTGAGATTCGGCTATCTTGTAATTTCCCTGGATAAGAAATTAACCGCTTGGTTGTCCCGATTTACCCATGCGATATTTTGGGAAGCTGGTCCAGGCTGCGATGGTTATCTCGATGTATGTTTGCTGCTAAGGGAAAGCGCTGACCCTGATCTGATGCATCCCTAGAAATGATGCTAAATTGTTTATGGTAGGGTTGGGCCACAGTGATCAGCGACCATTTGTGAAAGCGCTTAGAGGCCAAATAGCAATAGCATAAGGCGCTATATAAATCTCTGCTATTATTATTATTATTATTAAGTGACAGGAGGAGATTTCTTTTTTGAAGATATACGAATTTCTCAAATTTCACTTGATCGGTTGTTAAAACCTACAAACGATAACCACAAACTTTGAACCTGTCTGCTATTGTAATAACTATGAAAGTATGGGCCAACAGGGCCATATATAATTTTTTAATATATAAGACGAGCAGGCTTTTGATACCGAAAGGAATAGGCTGTGGTGAAAATTTACCCCTAGAATGGCCTTGAACATATTTTGTGATTTAATATGGGGGTTGAAAGATTTTTATTTGTACGACAGAAAAAACACGTCCAGGTCATCATGAGGGTAAACATTTATAATGATCTAATTTGCTTCAAATTGTTTTCAAATTGTTCGTAGGGGAAGATTACAACAAGCAATATACATGTACTTAGCCTTGATCAAGGCTGTCTACTAAGAAGCGACAAACTTGTTATTTTTTTCACACTGTACTGCATAATTAACATTTATTCTCAATTATTTTGAACATTGTTTTTTCAGGTTTGAAATCAGTGCTTAGCATTTTTTAAGAACTACCCTGTCTAGAGACAGATTAAATTTAATAGGAATGGTTCACTGCCTGGAGGTCTGTTGTGCACACTGTGGAATCCATGATCCTACTATCTAGGTAGAAAATCACAAACATCCTGTTGTGGTCAGGTTGCAGTGGATGTGCTACTCAGAGCAGTTGAACTTATTGAACTAGCTAGTGGAGCATGGAACATAGGCGTGGTGAAATTGGAGACCTCAAATTAGGTGCTTAATAGAGTGAAGTCTAGCCGCCATTTTTTTAGTTTTAGGGAGGGGATATTCTTCACTGCTTATATGATGGCATTATTTATATCAGACTGTGAACGTAATGAATGAATTGGTAGAGCGCCTTGAACAAGGCTAACATTTACTTGATGTTTATAAGCTCAAATCAGAGGCTAGAGTACTGATGCTCCATGAACCCTCTGCGCACTATCAATTAATTCCAAATGTCAAAAAATACATGCATTTGACATTACTATCCAGTTAGAATTTCAGCCCATTTTCAGGATCTGTGTATTCTAACTTTCCTACCCCAGAATGACCTTAATTATTTTAAACTCACTGTGCTAAAATTAATTGTCCTAGGAAACTATACCTAGGAAACTATGCCTTTTTAATCCAGAACGAGAGCATGACCATGTCTGCACAAACTATTTGAACCCTATGAAACATTTACCAATTTTACCCCCGTTAATTACCCCCCTCTATCTCAAATGCTGAAGGATGACAAAATGGTATCATCATCAAGATTTGAAATTTCAGGTTAATACTGCCAATAAATCATCAAAACCTTTTGGGCAGACTCTCGTGCAAGGTCATATGAAAGGTCCTAGCCCTTAGGCCTATGGGTCAACTACATATATCCGAAAAAATCCGAACGATTAAATTACTGTATTAAAAAGGTATGTAGGTATGTAGGTGAATTATAATAATAAATGCCAGGAGCGTTTTTGGCGTAATGTGTTTGCTTATTGACCTGTATCCGTAATGCATTGACAGTTGGCGTAGCCAGCTTTTTTTCAGGGGGGGGGGCAAGATTCCCCACAGGGGGAAGCTGCCCCCCCCCTGCCCCCCCCTCTGGGCTACGCCACTGTGCATTGAAAACGAAGCATGTGGAAGTTTGAGAGATTTATCCAGCTGGCTTGGCGCGTTCATTTGAAAGCAAGTTTGAGCACCGTTGATGGCCATTGCAAACAGCGGTCGGATTTTTTTGGCGGGGAGTATATTTTGACCATTGCTTTTGCCAACTTGATTGAGGGATACGAAGCTTTATGATTGTATGAATGTCATATCCATCCAGGCCCTTGACCGTCGATTCATGGAGACGGGAAGCGTATTTCCAACGAGCTTGAATAAATTAGAGCGCAGACTGTTGGCAGGGTTATTGCCAGTTTGTTTACCAAACATAACCTAAACCTATGCTCTGAAATAAAGGCAAAATAGAAACGTCACCAAAGTGACTATTATTTTTAGAAAATGTACTTATTTGTTCACAGGAAATCGTGGTTATGTAAATAATATATATTGTTATTACAATTTCAATAAACAATCCTCATATTACCATGATTTCATCAAAATGAATGAAGCGAACAAGCCTAAATTTCAATGAAATACATTCAGAAAGTGGTTGCCAATTTTGGTGCCCATGAAGCCAGTTTTTGGGCACCAAAATAGAGAACACTTTCCTGAATTAATTGCCTGAATTCTGGGGATTTTTTTTTGTGGTCAATATTCAGTTATGTAACGAAACGAAAAGGTCTGAATGAAAACACCGTACAAAAATTATCAGAATTGTTTAGTTAATCGTATCAAGCCCGCCAAATCATACGTGGACTCTCAGTTTTTCTTGTTCTTGACACTTCGGAACGCGATTTTAGTGTACCATTGCTGGTAATGTGTTAGCAAACGGCAACGTTGAATTTTAAGATGGCGATGACCTGGAAAGCCGAAGGACAGCCAGACGTAAAGGCTGTCTGTCGATCCAAAAAATTTTCCAACTTTTGACGGCAATTTCGACAAACACCCTCGCCCTATTGTTTGTTCCGACGATATCCGTACCTTGATGTAAGGTTAGTTTCATGTAAAATGGTAGTTTACCTCACCGATATCCAGTGGTCACAACGCTGGCTTTCATAAATCAGATCGTGATGCAGACGATTTGTAAGTGTGACGTCATGGCTCGCTGAGTCGGCTTCATTTTCTCGCTGAGCAGGGTGCTCTAATTTATTCAAGCTCGTTGCGTATTTCATTGTTTGGGCCAATAGAAACCAGTTCCAACGGTCGGAACCGACGAACAACCGGCCGTTTAGTTTTGAAGCCGGGCCCTTTATGATTTATTGATTTTTGATATTCTATTCGTACATTTTCCTTTCCCGTTTTCTTTTAGATTAATTTTGTTTTCGTTTACCTCTCTGTTTTCTGTTTGATTCTTGCCGTGGTTTTTACAGATCAGAAAGTGACAAAGTTTAGACGAGCTTCCAACGGATGGTTCGCAAAGATTGTACAGTGAAGACGTGATAAAGATGATGAAATCGCATAGAAGCCGACCTGGTGTTGATTATGCGTTGGAATGACAACAAATTCAGGGCGTACTCACAAGACATGAGTAAGCTGTCCATTCATGCTTCAATAAATCGTCAAAATATTTTAGTTAACCATTTCTATTATAACACTACAGACCGCACCAAATGAGTTGACTGAGCTTCATTTGGTTCTCCATGCATACTGTATGCATATGAATTCGCAAGAATTTTAAATAATAATTAGATTGATGCAGTAACTATATGAAAACTGAATCTTTTCACTTTGCCGAATCTGTGACGGAAATTGCAAAAATTCTGTTGAAAGTTTTATAGTGTCGATTATATATATAAACTGTGACTCTTGGCAGGCCCTATTGTAGTTATACATCACAACTAGCTCAGTGTGTACTAGCAGTAGTGTTGCTGTGAATGGCACAAAACTATACATGTCCTTCCAAGTGGCAATTCATTTCAATGCAATAAAAAGAATGGCGTGTGGCTATGTAATGTCAATTCCGCCACAATGTATGGGCTATGGAATTACAATAGCGTGGTTTTGAGTGCCGGTTTCGTTCCTATTCAAGAAAACTATGAGTAGCAGCGATATAACAACGTATTCCCGCATGAAGCAGACTTCAGTGCCCCGAATGACATGTGTGTTTTGTATAGAACCCCTCATGACAATCATTATTTTTTTATTTTTTTAAATTTTTTTTTTAATTATTTGTTTCTAATGGGCATTTTTTTAAATTAATATATTCAAAAACAAAAGTTTGTTAATACACGGAGGTTAGCATGCGCTCGTATAGTATTGTACATTAAAGGTTATACACCACTAACCTGGCTGCCGTAAGGATCAAAATCTTGTGTGGACTACTTTCTTGCATGGCATCTGGAAAAGTGCTTTAAAATGTCTGAAAATGCACTAGTTATATTAAGAAAGTGATGGAATTTCATGATTGACATGGTAGACTAGTTTGTTTTCTCAACCCAAGTGGCATTTGGACAGTGAATTTGAGGCAATTTATTCCGCGCTCATCAATTTCACATCGATTTGCAAATTACTAGCTTTGGCGACTATAGAGAATCTTGTGTTGCCGGTCTGACGTCTGGCGAGTTTGGTGATTCGTAACCCAAAAATTTTCCTGGTCATCATTATGTTCAAAATTTGGTTATTTGGTGATTTTAGCTTGTACTTTGGTGTGATATTGTTGTATTTCCTCTGTGAGTGTTTTAAATGTGAAAGAAACATGCTCAAAGTTGCCATTTTTTCCCAAAGACTACTGTGTGTAAGTGAGTTACTGGTGTGTAACCTATAGCCCATAGATTATTGTCCCTAAATGGCTTTCTTAATTGGGTTATTAGCCTCATATCAATAACAAAAGTCCAAGCGACCGATTTGTGCTGGTACTAAAATTCCTAATTGTTAATTGTTATTCTGATTTGTATCAAGAATGGTATTAGTTAATAATCATTATGCATGCTAACCACCAGTGTGAAAGAATTAACCCCCTGAGGACTAACATTTTTCTTAGAGTATCTCTGATTGGCTCATTACATGATATAGCACGATATACCTGCTGAGTGACCAATCAAAATAGACATTATTTGTATCTTTACAAGCCTCTTACCATGTCTCTGATTGGCTAAATAGGTCAGATAATCCTATGCATAACCAATCAAATCGGCCGGCAGATCTCAGGGGGTTAAAATTGTCGATCTTTTCATTCTCAATTTCCCCAAAAAAGAAACCATGCTTTAAAGGTCCCAGGAAATGCAAATGGAATTGATGTGGTTTGTGTCAAGTCCACAAGGAGGGACCAGAAAGCATTCAATAATTGGGTTGGTGATGACATAATTTGTGGTACTATTGATTTTTCAGAGAGCAATAGAAAATTCCAGGTGACTGGTTTGAATCTATTCATGACACTGACTGAAAATCAATAGTTTCACTAATGATGTCACTGGTAGTGTATTATTTTTTCTGGCCCTGTTTATTGGAATGGAATGTCCCTTTAAGATTTGGAGTAGGTTTATCATCTCATTTCCTGGGACCTTTAAAAAAATCAAAAGTAATGTTTTCTAACGTGTTGTTAGAAGTAAATAATTATATTGGTCGATATATTTTGTAATATTTATCTCTCCATATAGCCGAGAAAATGGATGACAAAGAGTGCCTTAAAGTTAATGAATTCCTTCAGGTAGAAGGTTTCACTGAGGTGTTTGCAATAGGAGATTGTTGCACTGCAGACGGAGATACTAAAATGGCGTACAAAGCTGGACTACACGCTGACATTGCAGCTAGAAATATATATAACCTTGCTAATGACAAACCTTTAGAACGTTACAAACCACGTAAGAATTTGTTGTGTTTTTTGTTGTCATTTTGTTTGTGTACATTTTTCCACATTGGATTTGGTATACATAAGGAAGGGCCCCATGTATGTGCCATGCATGGGAAGGTCCTACGTTCCCAAAATCATTTATATTTTGTTATAATATTTCAGTTTCTTATTTTAATGAAACTCGTGAAGGATGCGTATATGCGAGATTTTTTTTATCCTGGGATTTGGAAAATACCAACAGAGGGCATACGGAGCCCATATGAGGGGGGGGGGGGGGGGGGTTTCTCATATGAATACCTATTAGTTACTGGTTATTCATAGGTCAACTTTTATAAAGGTTTCAATTGACGAAACCATATATTGTATGGATCCTCTTTACTCACAAAATAAACTTAAGTATCAAATTCAAATTTCTGGACTTGTGTCAATTGTCCTATTAAAGCGGCACTGGCACCATTTCACAAGAAGTATAAATTTCTTCAATTTTGCTCTCAAATGCTAGTCTAGGCCATTGGAAGAACAGAGATATATTTTACACATTAAAATAAAACATACCCCCCGCCCAAAACAGATAGGAAATTGATATGAGGATCAAGACATCCCACGGTAAATTTGTAGGCTCACTTTAAGTTTCATAACTTTAATCAACAAGTGTTATATTACATGAATATTTTGACTCGTACTCAATGAATTAAAACCACAAAGGTATATAGACGGTCCAAAACGTGTGAATTGCGTTGGAAAACATGCAGTACGGGCGTTGGAAGTGTTCTTGTGTTAAACGACCCCATTTTCGTCGTCTGCTGAATTCGCGTCGCCGGCGACGCTAAATTACAAAATGTTCCGGTTACCCATAAGGAAGCTGATTGGTCTTAAATTCACAACACGAAACACACCGGAGGGCAAGTTGTAAGATGTCATGGTTCCTTGGCCCATTTCACATGAACCATGGAGGGGGGAAAGTGGCATTCAGTTTTAATCAATATCTGTTATACAATTAAATCCCAAATTGAGTTCCCAAGTGAAATCAGCCAAGTGGTCCCATGAGATTAGAATTGAGGACCCTCTGCTCCAGAGTTAAGCTTGCTAACCGCGAGACCACCAAACGCTACTTTCAACATGATAGGTCTATGTCACGGACTTAGTATATTTTTTTCTTTTTGTGTGTTTATTGTGTGTGTGTCTGGTTACATGTTTGTCCCGTCGTACATGTAGTTTAGAGTACTAGTCTCTAAGTGGGGGTCAGTTTTTTAAAGCCTTTGGGACTTATTGACCCTCGCCTTCATCTCCCTTTTCACTCATAACTGTTCCAATATGTAGCCAACTTCAGAGTTTCATCATATCTAGCTGATATGATATATATTACTATCACATCGTTATTATATCGATTGTGTAAGATTACAGTATTATATTAACGGCTTCAATTGTTTTATCCATTGCCATATATATTATGATTTGCTCTTACGTTACTAGTGTTAGCCTTTATATCATTGCAGTTTCTATTCAACCGTTTAATTTGGTATTCGCCTTGGTGGAACTCAATCTATTTGATTTACTTTTGTATTCTGGATATTAGCTGATTACTGCTTAGTGATACAGTTGTATTGAAAAGAGAGGGCCCTTTGTATGACTTAAATCGTTTGAATTGAAATTGAAAATAATCAAAGGCTTTTTTTTTTAATCCCATATCCGCCTAAGGTTACCAATACATTTGTAATTGGGGGTTTGCCTTTAAAAGGATATGGTGGAGCGAGCTGATTTGAAGCATTTAAATTTGCCAAGTCTCACCATATGTGCATTGTTAAAATATCGCGCAACGTTTTAAAAGAGTTTAATTCGTTTTACCGAGTAAAACCAGTTAGTTGCCAGTTTAAAACGAAGTTTTTTGCCGAAAATATTTAACAAGTTTATAAATAATGATAATGCCCTCGCCTGTCCAACATAGTTAGGAGTTTGTTTTCTTCCAACTTTCAGGCAAACCCCTGAGATGGCCCGATAGGTAAACTGGGTACTTGGGTAGCCAATGTATAATTGCAGTCGGCCAGGAAAGATCAGATAACTTACCAAAAATACAACGAGAAAATATAACCCTATATCACATGCTACTTAAAATGTAGATAATAGCAACAATGATCATTGACATACATGTATTCACGTTGCAAAACTCTTAATTTGATTAAAAGATGAGTAATTGTTTGTTGATGATTTCTATTTCTGCCTTCTTTCATTGGGAATTACCGCATTTCTCTTCATTTCTTATACTAAAATAAGCATGTAATAAGCAAAATGATGTTGATGATTTTCTCGGACCATTACCCAGGCGCTTAGCCAGCCCGGTAGCTCCGAGGGGCAAGCTCCCGGTAAGTGCAACAAAATGTTCTGATCACAAGCAAAAACGTCCCGGCTACAGGGCCAAATTGTTAGCTCATTTTTTAAAGTAACTAAAATTATTGTTACTGCCCAATCAATATAATGAAATTAGTGAAGCTAGGCGTTACCAGCAAAATTACTTAATTTAATTAATGAACAAAAGTATTAGTGTTAGCTGTATTAAATTGAGCCAATAGTGTCATTAATTAATCCTTTTTCTTCTTCACAGCCGTACCAATGATGGTGGTGCCCGTTGGTCGTAATGGAGGTGTGGTGCAACGTGGATCATTTGTAATGGGGAGTTTTGTGGCACGAATCTTAAAAAGCAAGGACCTTTTCACGTCAAAATTCTGGGGCGACATGCGGCAGAAAGTCCCAACTTAGAGCAATTGAGTTCAAGTAGTCTGACAAGTGGCTGGCTACCCGAGAAGGACATTTAAACAGAACTTTGCAAATATGCAGTATTCTTATTCAGTGGGCGGGGTTTCGTACGGAAACACGCAATATTATGCAAATACTACATGGTTAGAGGGAAATAGGGCACACTATTTTCCCGAGGTACTAGATACGGGCCTATCGTAGGCCCGCAGCCAGTACCAAGGGAAAATAGTGCGCCCTATTTCCCGATATAAACCATGTAGTATTTGTTTTATTACACCTCACTGTGACTCTTGGGACGAGGTTGTAGGGAAACAGTTCAATCTATTTCCGTAGGGAAATAGCTCGCATAATAGGAATCAGCCAATGAAATAGCATGATTATGTTCATGAATATTCATGAGGTGTAATAACATTGGTTGTTGCCTCTCTAATATGAGACGAAGCTAGTACGGGTGGGTTCATTTTTGACAGCGGGGGAGTATTTTCGCCTTTTAAACTCAAATAACTGAAAAAGAAAATATTTTCCATGTTTAAAACAACAAAAATCGTGTCATATTGGATGGCCAGTCCAATATTTTTATCGTATTGGAGTCGGCGCACACTCAAAATATTGGGACTGCCCATCCAATATGAAAGGATATGAGGAAGGCAAACAACAAATCTTTATTCTCAATCTTTTATTCTCATTTCTGCAGTACTCACTTCCTGTATTGCATGTGGCCTCGCAGTTACCTTGCCTGTAAACTGTCTTCTCTCTCGCTTTCTCTTCTATCTCTCTTACCATCTCACACACATACACTCTCTCTCTCTCTCCCTATTTTCTTTTTTTTCTCTCGCCTCTCCTCTTCTCTCTTCTCTCTCTCCCATCCGCGGAAGAGGTGACTGGATGCGATTTACCTCCGCTAAGACGGGCATCTACAATAGTTTGTACATCTGTACGCGAACTGGAAGATAAATTTAAATTTAGAGTTATACTATGAAAGATAGATTCAAAATAGTGGGCCCTCATTAAAAGTTTGGTCTGTCCATTCGCCGGGAGAGGTTAAGACGATTATTTTAAGGCCGGCGGGTAAAATGTTAGATGTTTACGCAGTGGGCGGGCCAGACCGCTTTTCTGCGGGAAGGGGGCAAGTATTTTTTTAGGGAAAAGTGAAATTTGTGGACGAATAACAAAAAATTGAATTTTTTTGTCTCAAATTCAGTAAGACTTATTGCACCTTACTTAATGGTGGTGGATATTGAGTGTGACGATTACATCTTTTGGCAAATGTGGGAGACTAGGACCTTTGTTGCAATTGCAAAACATATATTGCGGTCATGGTAGAAAGTTGCTACACAGAATCGGTGTTACAGGATAAAAAAACAAATGGTTGCCGATAGTGATGGAGATCATAGGGATTAAAATAAAGGCAGAGTTTTGACTGCGTCTGAAATGCTTTATTTTGGTTAAAATGTTGACACCCATACCTACCTAAATCAGTTGAAATCAGCTTCTTTAAATTGTTTTCACAGATGAAACTTACTACTTGTATAAAATCCCCTGGACAACTATTCATAGACAAAGGTTGTGTAAGGATGCCACGCTATTTGTGTTTTGTTTAGGATCAGACATGTTACATACGAAACGTAAAAAGGGGTCTAAGAATCACCATAAATCAAGAAAGAAAAAAATGTTGTATTTTCTAATAACAGTTACATTATAGGGTCCGCATCAGAAAACAAAAACCATAACACGATTGTAAAAAATATCCGTAATTTTTTGGACTCCATAATTCAAATATTCCGTATTTTCCCCTCTTATTTAAAAAATACGGAATTAGTTATGCTAAATTAATGTTAATTACAACCAACCTTCGCCCACCCAAACACTCTACGCTAAGGACACGGATATGATAGATGTACATGATGGGTAATATAAAACAAGCATACAGTTATAGGAATGAAATCAGTGCATCCTCTCTTCTCTGCCAATTCTCCTTATCTATAGGGTTTAACTGCAAACTTGGAAATCCGGGGGGGGTTCGGTCAATGGGAATAACGTCAACAATACTCAGTCGATCGCACAAATAAGGTTTGAACCCAGGGCAATAATTGACACAGCTTTTCAACGGTTTTTCATCCGATAGTGAGACAAAAAAAAACATTGGTTGTTACATAAAAACAATTTGACTGATTTTCAAATTTAGTACCTTAATATTTTATCCCCCTATTTTACAATGTTCCCACATTTTCCCCCAGCGGTTGGACTTTTCTTACAAACTTCGAGATAGGATTCTGATCATAACCCTACTATAAAGATTCATTGAAATGGAGCATGCTTAGCTTTGCTTTCACGGGTTGTATGCTCCATGGGTAGCATGCCCCAGGGTAAGCATGCGCCGGTTAGCATTCCCAGAAAAAAACAAAAACTCAGTAAAACTCATTGTGCATGCTAAAAAACGTGACTTTTTACTCACAAATTTCTTTGTTTGTGAGACTATTAAAGGAACATGTTCAATACACTAAAAAGTCTTTTGATTCATCTTCAAGGGCTTTGCCTAGTGCTAATCTGACGCTGATCTTGCCAATGATTTCAACTTTCTGTGTTGTGATAAGGTTGAAAAGATTAGGGAACAATATATGACTATCAATGCTGAATCTCCAGGCAGATAGGATTTTCAATTGCTATATGCCAGGTTGTCAAGAGTCCTGACTCTGAGTTGACTGGGGGTGAGAATTAGTGGCCAAAGGGTCAAACAAGCTTGTACATGGGACACACTTTTCGTAATGGTTCATTTAAAACATGTCTATACATTTTATTGCACCCGAATAGTAAAAACAGGCAATTTCCTCACAGTTGTAAAGCTTCTATATTATACCGTACTTAAGAAGATAGCGTTGGATCATGATGTACTTAGAGCTATAGGCCAGTTTCTAATGTCAAATCAATTGCCAAATTGATTGAGGAAGGCGGTATCACGTCAGGGTAATTTGCAGCATGTGTTGCGATCGTGATCTTGGGAGCTATTGCAATCAGCATACCAAATCTCACCATTCACGAGACAGCGCTTCTCCAGGTTAGAAATTACATCCTTCAAGCCTTGGCCGCTTATATGCTGCCTTGCTTTGTATTGCTTACTTGAGTGCTGACCAGAATTTTTGATTAAAAGCTTTGAAAAAACATTATTGGTACACCGACACTACTCTTTTCTTGCCTGTTCTTAGATCACTGACCGAAGTCCATGGAGTGATGGTTAACAATGAAATGTCCAAGCAGCTTATTCCCAATTACTCTATTCATCAGGGCTCCAAGGTTTCATAATGTATACTCATCCAGTCGGAGACATTATTAGGAATCATGATGTTAACATTCACTCGTATGCTGATGATACTCAGCTTTTCTGTGAGTTTAATCTTAAGATTCCAGGTGGTTGTGAGCATGCTCTTCAAAAACTTTTAAGCTGTATATCTGACATAAACACCTGGATGTCAAATAACATGCTGCAGATAAATCAAGAAAAGAATATATTGTCTTTGCTACGCCCTATGTTTTGAAAAATCTGCCTCGAATACGGTTAGATCTGTTCCTGCATCTGTGTGTGTGTAAAGAACCTTGGGGGTCATGTTTGATTCCCCCATGAGTATGTCCAATCAGATTGGATCTATCTGTAAGAGTGTTAATTACCACTTTTGATGCTTGCCACCACGCATTGATTATGCCAACTCAATACTATATGGCGCCAATGAAATAGATCTCAAAAGGCTCCAGCGCTTGCTGAATAAAGCTGCGCGTTTGGTGTTCGCATGCGGTCGGGACCAGAGTTCGTCACAACTTTGGATCACTCTTCATTGGTTTCCTGTTAAGGAACGTACAAAATCCTTCTTTGTGTCTTGATCTGGATCTTGATATAAAGGCTGAAAAACTCCTACTGGAATATCACTCAGCTTGGAAGAGGTGGACTGCCAATTATTGAGTCATTATATATGAACTAAGGGCATCTGAGAATAGTTTATTATCCTCAATTCCTCAATGTTTGTGATGCGGTGGGGAACGTTGTAATGTAATGTAATGCAGGCATTCATAAAGCGCTCTTACTCAGTGGTATCACAGCGCTGTACAAGAAAAAACAACAAAGCGAACAACAATGAACTTAAAATAAGTGAGTCCTAAGGTTACTTTTGAACTGACTGAATGAAGTAGCATGGCGGATGTGAAAGGGAAAATTGTTCCAGAGTTTCGGTGCAGGCTGCATACAAACCTTAGTCAGAAAAACACAATTAATGTGTATGTGGTCTGGCAAGACGTTTATTGTCAGAACTGGAACGAAGACCACTGCGGTTTGACTGATAAGGAATGATAAGTTCAGTTAGATAAGAAGGAGCACTATCTGACAGGCATTTGAAAACAAAAGTAAGGGTCTTAAATTCAATTCTTCACGCACCGGAAGCCAGTGGAGTTGGCGGAGTAGGGGAGATGCATGGTCATGCTTTTTTACCATGAAGATCACCTTAGCAGCCTTGTTTTGAAGCCTTTGAAGGCGTTTGAGTTTCTTTTGCAGAGCAGCCTTGTAAGAGGGAATTAGTATAATCTAAACGAGAGGTGACGAGTGCTCGGATCGCATGGTGACAGGTGTTTCATGATGTAAAGTCTGAACTCGGTGAGAAAGGTTCCTCCAGAGATGAAAGTGGTGGTTTTGCAAAATGGCAGAGGACTTGATGCGGACGACATAGTCATTAGATTGTCAAATTCGACACCTACCTATTTTCTTACTGTCGAGATGGGTGATAGTTGGCTGCCGATCGAATGGAAATGCTTGTCAATGATGTCCAAAAGTGGGAGTCTAGGACTGACTGGACTGGCAGCCACAAAAAACTCTGTTTTGCATCATTAGGCCAAAGCCATCTTATGAACATCCAATTTTGATATCAGCGATACAGTTTGACATGTAGCAAGAGCACGGTCTGTTTCACCAGGTTCTAGGATCAACACGTGTATATAACTGGCTATCGTCGAATAAAAATGAAATATGACATCAGGATGACACAGGATGAATCTGTGATTGTGTTTCGGTTGCAGAAACAGAGAACATCTGTGCGTCCAACAAAAATCCTTGGGGTAAACCATAATCCAAAAACCGTTGGTGTGATCTAAAATTCATTAGCAATCTTAATTCTACATGTCCTACTACAAAGATAAGTCTTTTAACCAAACTAATGACATTTGTTTCCAGTCATTAAAGAGTGCTGAAATGCCTTGATGTGCACTGTTAAAAATGTTAAAAAAAAAAAAAAAATTTTTTATTTTAACTGTTAACTGGGAGCACAACGTGCAAATTAACTGTAAAAAACGTTCTTTTTAACTGTTGTGAGTCACAGTTTACCAGTAAAATACCGTTTTTTACCGATCATTTTAACAGTGTGGCGTTAATGTGTTAGATAGAATTCTGACAAGACGAAGGCTCGGTTTTGCCCCTTATTCTGTTAACGGCTTGGTATTCTATCGTACCAAGCGTTAGATTTGGCGACAGATCATGTAACGTAATTGGTCCTAGGCATGTGGAGTTCTGTTAAGTATTAGAGAGGCACCCAGTCCAAAAGTGTCTTAAATGGCTCCTGATCTTATTCCTGATATTATAAAATTTTGTTTAACTTCGGAGTTGTTAGTTTTCCTTATATGCTCTCATAATTCGTATTTAAAGTAGTTGTTGAAAGGCGATGTCGTTCTCTGTAGAGCTCCAATTAATGCATTTATATTATTGATTAAAGTGCTCATATTGTTTTCATTATTTTTTTCTCGATACAGGTGTGTTTTTGGTGGGGCCCAGAACTAGAGTATATGGTAAAGATAGTTGTAAAACACCAAACTCAAAATTATGGGGAACTATAACTATGATGATATAGAGGGCCTCCTTCTCTTCTATCCGGTGATGTCCTTTGATCAGAGGCGCGTAGCTACCATAGCGAGACAGCGTGGACAAAGTCCACGGGCCCCGAGAGGTTAGGGGCACCAAGAGATGGAGGAAAAAGAGAGAGGGGGGGGAGACAAAATAATTTCAAGTAATATTAATCAATATAAGGGGCCTCCTTCTAGAATGCCGTCTGCCGCGTAAGCGAGAGGCCTTCGTAATGTCAATGGTAAGCAAAGTCTGACATTGGTGATTACCGATCTGCGAGAGGCCATATTTAATGTAAATGTAGGAGGGTCTGCATTTAAAATTTACTATGAGCCATATTACCAGGCCCCCTATACCAAATCATAAGGCGTTGGATTACAGTGCCATTCTTAGGGGCACGCAGTGGTGGTATTATACTGTACTGAGCCTAGTGACCATTGGCATATTTCACGACGGCATGCCTATCATTCGTCTAGCACTTGTTTTCTAGAATAATGAGGACTTCGGGCCCCGAAAGTTCTAGAGAGAAAAACTTATAGTTTGGAGAAAAAGAAAGCCGGAGGAGCCTAGAAAAAGCATAGTGTGGATTCAGTGACCCAGGTTATGGCCACGATCTTGTGTTTTCTCTTAAAATTTTGGTGGATCCACGTCTTGCCGTATTGACACAATGGTATCATTAAAGCCTAACACGAGTTCTGAGAAAATGGGAACTGGGCCCGGAGATTAAAGGGGCCCTAAAGAGATTGGACGGAAAGCGTGGCGTAACCAGAAGGGGATCTTGCCCCCCCCCCCCACCCCCGAAAAATAGTGATTTTCTGACACGGCCAATTTCATTGACAAAAACAACATAGGTCTGTACGATACTATTGTATAGTATAGAACCTTAGTGTATTGTGCTCATCCCATGAGTATAGGCGTGCGGTTGAGCCCTGTGAGATTCATCATCTTTGATTTACCTGGACAAGAAATTAACCGCTTAGTTGTCCGGATTTACCCATGCGATAATTGGGAAGCTGGTCCAGGCTGCGATGGTTACTTCTCGATGTAGTTTGCTGATTATAGGGAAAGCGCTGATCCGATCTGCTGCATCCCTTGCAATGATGCTAAATGTTAAAGGCGAACTCAGAGATTTCCCGATGAGGGCCGCCCTCCAATTGCAAAAAAAAAAAAAAAAATGGTGTTTTTGCATTGTAGTCATGTGACCAGTACCGCCTCTATCCACATGACTCAGCAGGCAGTACGACGATACGCAGAGAGTTTATAATACAGTATAATTATATAATAATACATAATAATGAGGAATCAGTTATAAACTGTACAAGACGAACAGGTGCGGAAAATAGATAGGCTAGGACCAGTAATAGAAAACCCGATTAGGGCTATAGTTATTACTGGCCTTGTGATCCATAAAGTAAACATTAATTCAATTACAATATAAAAATGACAATAATGACACAAGTAAGGGAGGATTGTTAAAAAAATTACATAGGTTAGAAGACATAACAAGAAAACAAACAATATATATAACCTAAACAAACACCTTAAGGGAATACAAGGATACAGGAATTGGACAAGAAAGACAGATTTTCAACATATCTTGTGAGGTATGTAATACAATAGCATAATGAGGAAGAGAGGATGAAGAGGTAGACGGTTTTGGTGGTTGAAGAAAGAAGTAAGCGAGAAGAGAGAAGGAAGAAGTGAGATGAAGAATGAAGTGAGGAAAGAAATAAGGACACGGGAGTAATTTTTAAGAAGAATTGTACTGGTTGGATGAATGTTTTTTCGTTGAGCTTGAAGTATTTTGTTTGTAATTGTTGCGATAGATTCTGGGAGATCATTCCAAAGTTTTGCGCCGTGATACTGAATAAAGTGCTTTTCAGAGGTAGATTTTGGGACGGGAAGATGAAGTTTGTCAGCTTGTTGGTTGTTTATAGCTGTGGAGGTGGTCTGGTGTGGGTAAGTAAGTAATTGCTGAAGTTCGAGGTAAATGGGTAAATGATGTTGTGGATAGCAAACAGAAGAGACGTGTTTTTGAAGTTGGTGAGGTGCTCTCTCTAATGTAAGTGTTTTCAGTGAGTGAAATAATGGCACAAAGTGTGAGTTCTGGGGGTTGAGTTGGTGATAGTGCGAATGGCCCTTTCGGTGATGTTTAGTTTGGTGAGACGTGAAATTGATAGTTAGAGGCCAAATGAATTGTTACAGTAGCTAAGTATGGGAGAAACTATGTGGTGTAAAGTGATTTTAAGGTGTAGTCTGGAAGGTGCGTGTGAACTCTGTAGAGTGTACCAATTGCGTGAGACGCTTTGGTAGTGACGGAGTTGATGTGTTCGTTCAATGTAAGTTTTGTCGTTCAGATTGTAATGCCAAGAAATTTGGTTGCAATTGTACCCGTGAGATTGTCTGGTTATCTTTGTTAATGTGTGATTGTGTATTGGTCTTGTGTGTAGAGAAAGCATGTAGTTAGTTTTGAAACATTAAGAGAAAGTTTGTTAGCCGAAACCAGTAAGTGATTTTTGCGAGTTCATGATTCGATTCATGTTTTTAAAAGTGCATTAATATTAGAGTTTGAGAGAAAAATGTGTGTGTATCTGCAAAATAAGATTAGTTTGAGGGTGTTAGAGATGTGTGATGTCATTCAGTAAATGATGAAAAAAGTAGGGGTCCAGATTGAGCCTTTGAGGGGACGCCAACGGTGATAGGTTTGCTGATGATGCGATGGGAGGTACGTAGAATGATGGTGAGCGGTTAGTAAGGATAAACTCATGAAACAACTCCAAGGCTACTCCACGGACACCGTAATGATAAAGCTTGTTGTGAAGAAGAATGTTGTGATCAATATGTGAAAGACTTGGAGAGTCCAGGAATAGCCCATGGTGTGGAGTTTATTTTATAGTGCAAGGTTGAGGTTAGGTGTTAGTTCAAGGAGTGGCATGTAAGTTGAGCGTTGGGCCTCCAACCAAAAACCGGATTGATTCATCGACAGAATGTTTTGCTTATTGAAGCTGAAGACAGACGGTGACATGATTTTTTTCAAAAGTAGTTTTGTAAAAAGATGGGAGACAGAAAGGGGCCTGTAATTTTGCAAGTGTTATGTGCATCTTTGTTTTATAAATTGGAATGCTTTGGCTAATGTGAGGTGATCTGGAAAAGGTTCCGGTAGAATTGATTGGTTAAATATGTGCATCAGAGGCCCGATATGATTTTATATATGATTGTAGCAATCCAGGATCTATGCGCCTGTCGGTACAACACTTTTCCACGGTTTTAGTAGGTGGCGAAGTTTGTGCATTGCATCTACGTAACTGGATTCAGAAAAAGTGAGTGAAATGTGTTTTGTGAAGGGTTTGTTAAATGAGTTAATGGGGATGGAAGGTGGAATTTTGGTCAGCCAGTTTTTTCCACAGGTTAGTGAAGTGATCGTTGATGCATTACTTGTCAAGCGGGTCGGTTATCTGCTATTATTATGAGTGAAACGGTAAGGGATTTGTTTTTAGTGGATACCTTCATACCTAGAATGTGTGTTGAGGAGTCCAGGTTTGGGTGAGAATCATTTTTGGTCTGAAATTGTTCTGTGTTGGTTTGTTTCTTGGATACGAAACTATGTGAGTAATTTGTTTTTTACTTGTTTGTATGTTGTTTGGTTTGCTGGTGGTTTTCTTCAGGTATGTTTAATAGAGGCCGTGCTTGTGTTGATTGACTTGGAATGCTGGTGTCATCCAGGGCTGTTTATGGGTAGTTTTTGACGGTCTTCTTTTGTTAAGGGGAATGATTGTTGTAATGCTTAGTATAAGTTGTAAGGAGTTGATGTACGCTATGTTAGGGTGGTTCATTTTCTGTGAGTTATATGTTCCCATCGAGTCAGTGTGAGGTCTACGGTTAAATGTGCGAATGTTGTGATCTCGACGTCACGTTAGTGATTGTTGTTTGTGGCATGCTTAGGCTTAAGTGATGTAATGAGGAATATTGGAAGTGGATCTGTCGTGTCAGTGACAAATATCACTTGTGTGGAGTCTGTGTCTCAGTGGAGTGGTGATAATGTTACAATGAGCGTGCTGTGTATGCGTAATTCTGTAGCGTCTGTAATTTTAGGGATATAAGAGTTTGCAAGGGCTGTGTTAAAATAGTCTTATTAATGTGTGGATGAAGTTGAATAATGAGAAGTATTGACATTAAAGTCACAGACAATCTAGACATCACGGTTGGTTTTTTAGTCATAATGTCTCGCCTCGAAGCTTTTTTTTTTTATTGGTTAAAATTTTGATTGTGTGTCATGCAGTCTGTAAATAACTTCCGACAGTTGCATGTTTTGGTCTATTGTTGGTGTTAATGGTGAGGTTCGATGAAAAGTGAGGTCAAATTTGGTTTGGGGTTGGTCAGATGGATGTGGGCATGAAGGTGATATATTTATTTATGTAAAGACAAACTACCCTTCCTCGGCCAGTGAGTGCTCCTGGCATGTACGTGTAGCCATTAAAGTGGGGTGGTTACTTGGGTGTCAGTTAAGCCAGTTTCTGGAAATGCTAAGACAGAGAAAGAGAAAGAGTGGTTGAGGTGATCAAGGTAGTTATTGATTTCTTCATATGATTTTGTGATACTACGGCAGTTGAAGGAATATGGAAAAGGAGTCGTTGCTTGATGGTTTTATAGTGGTTAAAGCTGTCGTCAGTGTGATAGCAGGAGTCAGAACCAGGAGTTATTGTGGGTGTGGTGAATGATGGGTGGTTCACAGTTTGAGGATGATTGGGTCTGTGAGTGAACGGATTGATTGACCAAGCGATAAGTTTGATGATGTTCAATTTAGTGTTGGTGAAAAATTCAATAATGATGCGCGAAAGTCTTAGTCGTGAAGCTGGTGGTTAATGGCAGTTCGGATATAGCAGCGGCATGGCATACTGAAAGATAGGTCAAAGAAAATAATAGCGAGGGGTTATAAGAGAGAGAAAAAGAGAGAGAGAATGAAGAGAGAGGAGAGAGAAAGAGAAGTGTGTGTGAGAGAGATGAGGGGGGAAACTTGAGAGATGGGTTGAGTGAGGTTGGTTGAAGAAGGAAGAAAGTTAAGAGAAGGCAAATGAGAAACCGGGTATGGTATATAAAAGTTAAACAGGAGTAGAACGATAGACAAGATGTGTTGACAAAGCAGACAAGACTAAAGCAAAATAAGACCAAGGACAGAGTAATAGGTAAAAAACGAATAATAAGGGGCTAAGAGAAAGAAATACAAATTACTAAGCGATTTATTTATACAAAAACTTAAGTACAGCAGATTTTTGTACAAGAAAATTTACTTAATAAATTAACAGAAGAGAAAACAGAAAAATCGTGAAGTATATACCAAAAAAAAAAGGGGGGAAGGCTAATAGCCAAAAAAATCGTATCTACAGAAAAAGGTAATTAAATGATAACCAGGTAGGTTACTAAGATACTGTTAAAACAAAAATACCAAAAACCAATTATGATGTATTCAGGGACGTGATTGAGTTGACATAGTGTGTATACAATCATAAAGCCTGGCCTACAAAAAACAATGTATTTAAAAATGTAGCACGAGCCACAGTTGACCCAATTGAAGCGCAATAAAGGGGAGGCGAAGATTACACATAATTGGAGAAGGGCAAAAATGAGTGATGATCAGAGCCATACATTATGAAAAAAAGGGGGTGAGATGGCAAACCTGTGCAGTGAGCTTATTATAATCATGTTATAGACCAGGATAAACAAGGGGTAAGGTAGGTAATAGGAACTTGATACTTAAAGACATAGGGAATCAGTAAGATGGCATACAAAGATCAATGCAAAAAAAAAATATATTAAGCCAAGCAATAAGTATTTATCCCAACATGGTTTACATGATGCTTGTCCAGATACTAATCACTGTGTGAAATAGCTAAGCTCAAATCGAAGTCCGTCAGATAGAAAATCACAGCTTGTTTAAAAATCCGGATCCGGAAATTTTGTAATACACAGTATCCTATGCACTGTTATATACAATAAAGTTTATGCATCAAACGAAAAACTCCGATTCATCTCAAACTTTCTTTGGAATTGAGCATTCTAGGTGACTATCTTTAGTTCTAGTTGACTATTTCTATTTACTATATTAAAAAATTATATCAGAAAGAAATCTCTTAAAGCTTTAGGTATGGGTGGGCCACAGTGATCAGCGGCCCAGTGTGAAGCGCGTAGAGGCCAATAGCATAAAGGCGCCTATATAAATCTGCTATCTATTACTAACACATTATCATATTTTTGCTTGCCCCCCTGAAAATGTAGTGCCCCCTTTGCCCCACCACCCTACCCCCCGGAAAAAAAATGTTTGACGCGCCGAGGGAAAAAGAGTTCCATATGTACTCCCTTTAAACTTCTACAGGAAACATTTTTTGTTCATAGGCCATTACACTAACAAATACCCTAACCCTAAGGCCAAAAATTTTTAAAAATGGAGAATCGAAGGGGGGTACATGGAAATCTGCCAATGGAGGAAGAGGGAGAGAGAGAGATTTTTTTGTGTTTTTAAAAAACAACACGTATTTCATAAAATTTGAAAATTCTCACGATTTTCAAGGTCGGGGATTCTCCAAAGTATTATGAAGCTCTTGTTCTTTCATTGAGACTGGTGAACTTTGATCCAAGTTTTCGAGCATACTATAGGGGCCCAATTTTGTTTGTCCACGGAGCCGCCCCGAACAGGCTAGCTACGCCACTGTTTTTGATCCAATGCGGTTATGGTAGCCGAAAGCCGTGCGTTGATTTTCCAAAGCAACGTGTTACTTAGCCAACAATAAAATAAAGCTTTTAACAACACTTTGCTGCCCCCAAAGCAAAAGCAATGCATTGCTTTCCAAAGAAGGAGAGGCCACACTTTATGATAAGCCATAAAGCCATATAAACGTACTTGCGCAACGGGTGTGAGAAAAGTCACAAAGCGTTGGGAAATTTCACAACATGTTGCAAATTTGAATTTTGTAGTGTAACAACGCGTCAATTCAAAGGCCTTTGTTAGGTATATAGGTCACTTGGTCTCCCTAATGCGTCTTTTAATTATAGTCTCATTTGTTTGTCTCGTTGTATTGATAGCATCAAATTTCATTTATCTATTTCCTAGACCGCATCATAATGCTCATCATGTATGTTGTAAGTTTAAGTAAGTTACCATAAGTAAGGGCCCTCCACCTCTTATAAGCTCCAAGGAGTTGTCCAGTGGAGTGTCCTAGCATTGATATTTCTTCTACAATTAATTTATTTTCACTTGTATCTGTTCTAACTTTGTATATAAATTCACATTTTTTCTTTGTCATCTTTGTATGTGCTGAATAATTGATTTGATTTGATTTGATAATCAAGTAAATTTTGTAATAAAAATCACTTAGAGTGGTTTATTCCAATGACTTAGTTGTTACAACTGATTGAAACGCAAGACAATACACATCAGAGTTTGTGTAGATGTACCTTTAAAACAATTTAGACGAGTAAATGACCTCATATTATTCATGTTTCATTGCCCTGGGGGTCCGATTCTACAAGTGATGTTCAATTAATTATTTAAGCTGTTTTGCTTGAAAAACGAAGGAAAAGGTGGATTGGAAAATGGCCGTCTGATTCGATTTGAAAACCAGGGCCCTTCTAAGATGGCTAGTATAATATTCTTGGTGTAAAATTGTTTTAGTGCGCGCAATGCAAGTTCCAGGACATTTCAAAACTATTTAAGGACAATTTGTATTTTGACTGGAGGTGTGCCTGTCCCATTAACACACCGTGTGTCGTTGAGATCATAGCCTATTTAAATATGAATTATGCGTTATTAGTTTTTTTTAATAAAACGGCAATAAATTATCAACCTTTTCTATGGCGCTTATGTTTACGGTTTTGCCATATATTTGTATAAAAATAGGGAATTAGCGGTAAAACACGGCACTAAGTTATTCTTTCTATGTCACTCTAAGGAGATAACCGACTTTTGAGCTGGAAACGGTGGTCTGTAAAGCTTTTTAAATCTTTTAAGCTTTAAATAATATATACAATTGGTTTGTTGCGGGATTGGGTTTGCCTGAGTCGTCAGTAATATTGTTCAGGATGTAAAAGAAATAACGCCCTCAATTTTTTTGTAATTTGTGTAGTTTTGTATTCTTGTTTTGTAATATTGTTTTGTAGTAGAGTTACTGCAAGTGTAATGCTGAGACAAAAAATTAAATACGGACATTTTGTTTAAAATGTCGGGATCCGACATTCTGACGTTATAGTTCAAATCAAATGGCAGTTCTATATAAGGTAAGTTAAAACAAGCTTAAGTCCATTGCACGAAAAGAACTTTAATTATTTGTTGATATGAAGAAACAGAAATCGAGAGATGGGGCCAAAAAGGCATTTAAAAATTCTGAAAAAAAGATCGAGTTGGCTCTTTCTTTAACATCTCAGCTTAGCTGACATAGCATTGATATGAGTCGTGGATGGGTTATAAACCTCGTAATTTAAATATGAACGTTAGATATAAGTGAGATTGATAATAACTGATTCAACCACAATTCTAAATAGGTAATGAGTTTACGCATCGTAGAACTATATCACTTATTATACCGATGAAATATGTTTGCCGGCACTAGATAGGCACTCATTTTCTTTTGGACCTTCCGCACAGTATAGTTTTATAAGTACCATAGATTACTCGAGCTATTGCCAGAAGCCATACGTGTTCAATAAAGATCTGCATCAAATGTTAGCTGATTTCAACACAAAACTCGTAATACTTCAAATTAATTTCAAGCTAAGGCAGTTAAATTTCTTATCTGCTATTTGTAGAAATAAGATTTCCTTTTTTGTATTTGTAATTCTATATATATCGGGTTTGATTGTGAGGTGAAGGGCTCAAGTTCTTGGCCGGGTTCAGACCCGGATAGGGTTTTTGGGGGGGGGGGGGGAAAGGATCATAGTCCCACCCAGAGCCATGGTCCGGTTCCCTAGACAATAACGGAAAAAGCAGTTGAAAGTAATATTGCCTGTATGAAGGCGAACTCACCTCAGCTCAGAGAGACAGGTTTAGGTTTGGTGCCGGCAGTAGTTTTTTTTTATTGTTTTAAAGGGGCGATTCGTGACCCCATAGTCTCGTGCCCGACTGAACCATGAATTTGAGACTCATTGCCAAAATAATAAAAAGAAGAGGATCGTGTATATTATAAGCTATCATCATTGAACAGATATGAACTTCTTTAAAAAGGATTATTAATTCACAAAGAAGAAGAAGAAGAAAACTTTTAAAAGATGCTAAAAACCGTTACGTAATTGGAAATTATCTTACAGTAAGTTCTGCTTTAAGATAAAGTGTATTATAAAATTCGAAAATACTGTGTTTGTAGGTGGCCACTTTACAGCAACATTTCAGCAACGCGTACATCTTAATTAACGAGAACAAGCTTTGTTGTACTCTCAAAGGACCGATAGTTTGACTTTGAAATATTGATCTTAAATATAAAATCCTTATGTTGTAATTTGTCAAGTCGAAAGCCGTTCAGAAAGTTAGCTGCTATCATGTTGCTTTATAATAGTAGGCCCATGAGAATCAAATATACTTCAAAGAAACCACATCACAAATAAGTCGTTTAAAGGCAGAAACAGTCATATATTTTACATGCATTGGTCTTTAACAACTAATACAGTGGGCGTTGGGAATTGGTAAAGAAAAATTCATATGCATTTTTTCCAAATTGTCCACGGATGAGTTGTTTTGAAAAACAGTAAGGGCAAGGAAAAGTCATCTTTCTTTCAATTTTCATAACATGATTAACGCGTTTCATCACTAAGGGTTTTGTTTTGAACTGCGAGAGGTTCGAGAAAGATTTAGCCCTCTAAGCGTCTTAGAGGTTTGGTCTTTCTCGCCAATTCTAGATCATTTTCAAACACAAACTAAAGCAAAATGATACGTCAACGGTCTTTGGCACTATTTATAGGGTATAATTTTGGACATGTTGGATCGGCGTGTAGCAAGTGTTTTAATTATTTTAATAAATTACCTCCAAAATCTAGAGAAATTACGTAATTATAATGTTAGTTAATGATTTGATATTATTTTTTTTCTCAAGTATATGAGGAGAAGAACACACGCCGCAGGCATTCGTCAGGATAATCTGTAATGGCAGGGAGTTATACAAACCTGCAAGTGGTGCTTGAAATCCGTGTATTAAAGACAAGGCAGTACTTTATTTGATTCTGTTGTAATTCTAAGGGTATAAAAAAAATTCCAACTTGAGATAAAAAAAAAAAAAAGCCTTTACCGATACATACCCAAGATTTATAAAGCGTAATATTGTGCAAAAAAAGACCTGTACATGTTTGAGCCTCCAACAACAAAAATTTTAAATTAATGATTTGTTATTCTGTACTGGTGTAAGATACACCCAGCTGTTTAGTGAAGATTTTGAGACTCATCCCTGTATGTCTATTTGTAGGAGCAAGGTATGACATTTACCCCAATACTTCATGTGTTTCACTATTGGGTGTTTTAAGTAGTTATATGGAGTGTACATACTTCTCTGTGATTTATAGCTAAAAGAATACATTCCACATTTTTTATTCTCTCGCATATCGCTGCTTATCCCTATGATCGTGTTCTGAAGGAAAAGAAACCGGATCTGAAACCTATTACCTCAGGGCAGAGGATAATATAGAATGGACCATTTTATTTCATATTTTCATTTATGATTTTTTTTTGTTTTAGGCCAAACCTTGTGAACTTTTGGGACGGTAAAGTCGTGTTGCATTGCCTTTCCAGATAGTGACATACTACTGCATCATGGGAAATTCGCCTTCAAATCTAAAGGGAAAGGCAGTTGTTATGTAGGCGGGTGGTTATGCTGGTACAGCAGAGCCATCACTTCGAGGAGAAGGAAAATGTCATTTAACCTTGATTGACCCCAAATGAGTATATGCACCATGCATTGGGGTCTCTTAGGGCGTCGTAGATTGAACAGGTGGGTATATGTCAAAGGAGGACGTAGGTATTTGGACTCAAGGATTTGCATCTCAAGAATAATCTCAATATTATAGACAGGTATATCCCAGGTCGTAACTAAAGAAATTTCCTGTAACATTAGTCGCTAGTTTTATGTTACATTAAAACCATGCATACAAGTAGATTCTTTAATAATAAGCTTTGGCAACCTGATATTGACAAAATGTCGGCCCCAAAAAAGAGGAATTTTTGACTAAAAATCGACTGAAATTTATTCCATTATCTGTCGTGTAAAATGCACAAAAAACTCTGAATTCCCCCTTTATTTTGAACAAAGGCATAGGGTTTTGCTTTTGCCTCTTAGTTAAATTTTAAAATGGGCCACAGAATTCAAAAAGGGGCTGCAACAAATGACTCAATACATTTAAACCGCATTCATACAGATCATCTGCCATGTGAATTATCAAATATACAAATCTTTATTTAAAGAAAATGGCATCCTAAAGGGTAATATTTTTATTTTAAATATGTTATTTTTTACCGCCACGATTTGTGGCGTTCATCCTGTTCATAAAACAATGTGAAATCTAAAAACTTTATTTTTGGTGTATTTTTAACGCAACTGCCCAATTTGAAGGTTATGGAAGAGAGATCTTCATTCCCTACAAACCTGCGTTTTGGTGACAGTTTAAGCGCGGCAATGTTTCACATATCGACGTAATAAGAAAACGGAAAAAGTGGTGTTGGATAGCGGGGAGGAAAATTAAAATAGGATTTCCTGGTCCATAGCAAACGGGCAGAGCAACCAGGCAAGATTTCCCGCGAATCTTGAAGACAAACAAAAAGACTTGATGTGCTCAAAAAAGCACGTGGGCAGGTAAACAGAAAGCTGGAAAAGGTAAAATAAAAGAAGAAGAGTGACTGAGGCGTGATCGGCATATTGATTATCTTTTCAAAGCCACAGAGGGATTAAGAAGTATTCATAATCGATAGCCTCGCCCCAAAGCTACCTAAAATTGTATTTGAACCAATAGGAACCATATTATCATGGTTTGAGGTGTCCGATATGCGATATCGGATCCTACGATGATAATGATAAAATTGTTTTTTAAATTTTTTACACCCAATTTTTAATGGTCTCGCTATGAGTTTAAAATATTGGCTCACTGCGTATCGCCCATATTTTTGCAACTCATAGCTTGACCAATACAATTGGGCCTGAATCAATCCAATTTATTTACAATATCGACATAAGTATCAATCTTACGTGCTTACAGGGATAAGCAGCGATTTGCTGATCCCGAAACATCGAAAAACACATCCGTCTAGAGATCGGTACTCAGTGATCGTAAGTACGGGTATACCGTGAAACTCGAAGTAACGGTTGCATTTCCAGAGGTCAATACTTTGACATTATTTCACGCTCTCATGTAATGGGAGTGAGCACTCTTAAATTCCAAAGATAGTCACCTGTAAATACATTTGCAACGTTACAACAATCTGTCCGTCACACCAAAAATTACGGCAATCGGCGATTATTGTTCAGGATATAGCTGACGGATTGATATGTTCCCTATACTAAAGCGTTATTCAGAATCCGTCATTATGGAAGACAAACAATGGCGTTTCCGAACATCCGTCAAACCAAAGACGTCATAGCGAATCTGCTGAATTTGGTTTATTACATAAGACGGATGTTGAGGGATTGCCGGTTGTGTAAAGAAATCGAGTGTCCCCCATTGAGAGAGTGGTCCTAGCTACACTATCAACATTACGGAATAAACCGTGACTGGTATACGAGGCCATTTGGGTACAGTGCTGAAAAAAACGATGCATACAGCACCTCAATGGCGAACACAATAGACAGATGGGTGTATAGGAACTCAGCTCACGCGGAACGGTAGTTTATAACACCGGGATTCACCGCTTATAAATATACCATTTCTAAGTAACCAGTAATATTTATAAATTTTAACTTCATATTTTGCTTGTGTCGTTTTTAAAATTAAAGAAGTGTTTTACAAACAAAAGTATTTTAAAAGCCCGGCGTGAAATCACCGTTATACACTTCTATTTTGAGGGTTCAACATTTAACTTTATCTGTGTGTTTAGTGTCTTTCGTTTTGGTTTAAATATTTAAAAAATTTCCAAATTTCTAATTAAGATTATAATTAAGTATTTGCAAGGTTGGGCACTTGGTATTTTGAAGATGTGGTATTTGTACCATTTCCCGTAATTTTCGTTTATAATAGATAAATATAAAAAAGGTAAGTCTGTACCACAATCATAGTCTTTAATTGAAAAAAAATAAAAGTGTACAGTGTTCAGTGTTTGAAGGAAGTTAGAAAATGCATTTGCTATAAAAGTAAACAGTATTCGTTTCTCAAACTTGTTGCCAGCCTTACGGTCGTGAGGTACCCCCGCCTTAATTCATGTACATTGACATGCTTAGCAGAGATATTAAATGCACGTGGTCAGTATTTTATTAATTTGATCTCTTCTCAAAACAGGTGAAATCTGCCAAAGAATATTATAATCGTAGGCGGGGGTCAGTGGGCCCCGTTTAGAATAGCAGGAGAAATTCGCACAAGTTTACCTGAAAAGAAAGTGGACACTGATTCACTCCAAACCGAGGCTTATAGATGGAACTTTCAACGAAAAGTTTCGTTAAAAAAAAAATTCATGATTTTTAATTTTTTAGGTTTTTTCTTTTTTTAAATTTTTTAGTTTTTTCGTTTTTTTTAAATGTGTTTTTTCTTTGTATCTTCGATGAGGAACTTATTCTTTCCCGAAGAGGGTAGCCTTCCATCAAGGCTTTGCGCTTTATTTTTATTCTTATACAGTCATCTTGCAGGTTCCATGTATCAAGATTGTGTTTAAGCGTCCTCTCACGTTGAGTCTATTGCGCATCGACTTTCCGCAGTTATTTTGGTGTTTGTTTTCCTTTATTTTTCCGGGATAGATATTCCGTAAACTTTTTGTGGATTGGGCAATGCATAGTAAGGCGCCGAATGAATGTAGTGTGGTTGTTTTAATTTTTAAAGAAAGTGTTCAGTTGAAACTTGAAAGATAATCTTGGCACGACAATCAGTTAGTAGGTACAATCCACCATATGAGTGATCGCATAATACTTTGATGGACATTATGCTTGCACATAAATAATCCCAATTTGCGAAAGACACTCGAAAATTATGCTCATCCATTAGTTTCGTCAGTTCAGGCAAGTCACGTTAGATTTAATTTCAGAGGGGGTGGGACTGGGTTTTTGTGTGGCACTATTAATAATGGATAGACCATTAATTTTGGGCATTTCCGCTCCACCATTAAATTACAATTAGGGATCCCAATATCATTATCAAAATCGCTTCTTTTATGACAAATGGGTATTTTCTGCATATAACGCGAGCCGGCGCTCGTTGGCCAGAAGGTTTCGCCTCGACACGCGCCTCCGGACAAGTTGAGCGTCTTTGCAAAGACTATCCGAAGGCTGAAATCCTCGGCGCTGTAATGAACTTTACCCGTTTGAAGACAAGTATTAGGAATGTTATTTTTAAAAACTTACAAACTAGAGTTGCATCGATTGATTTATAGGTTAAATCAAACGTGCAAAAAACATAGTTTGATGATTATTATTTAATTTTACCAGCTACTTTATTAACATATCAACATTAAAAACATTTAGGCAATATACAAAAGATTATAACATATAGAAAAATTAGAAAAGCTAGCAGTTTGTTTTCTTTAGGTAATGCCCAGATCACTTTGTTGGATATCTGACCAGCAGGTCCCTGGCAAGTATTAATATAGTGACTCAGCAACAAAACTTTACAAACAGCACGAGCGAGACAAGCGGATAAAAAGGGCGGATTATCCAAGAAGGTTAGGGACTTGGAACAGAATAGGGTCTGAATGATTGTTGCATGAGGGAAGTTTGCCAGGTTATTTCTCACATCCTTGAACGAGTGTTTAGCTTCGGAAAACTTAATCAGCTTTTTTAAGCACAGTTAGCATTTTCAGGTTGCTATAAGAACCTCTACTACCGAGTTCAAAAGCCAGCAGCTCAACACAAAGTGCCGGTATGGCAAGGTGCGTTTCACTAACTGGCATCCATATCTGTTCATTTTCCTTAAGTGGGTGGTAATCCATGTTGGTTTCAAAGGGACAGAGAGTCAAAGAGGCAAGGCTTCTTAGCTTGCCCAGTACAGGACGATCTTGACGTTGAGCTGTCGGGCAATACAATCATGAGGAATAGTACATTTAATTTGCCAATCCTGGGCGTAGAGATCATGATACGCTTGGAGCGTTGGTGGCATTGGAATTAGAATAAATAGAACAAATAGTAGCAAAAACTGAGTCATGCCTCCATGTATAACGACCTTGTTTTAACATAACTTCGCAGCAGTTGAGAATATGGTGTAAGGTTTGAGCTAGTTACACACAGGGAATTTTTGTTCGAACTGCGCTGTTGGCGCCAGGCGACCAAGATTTGCAAAGTGTTAAGAAAGGAGAATCCATTGAGATTATTGAAGTTAAAACCTTGGCAATTGATAAATGATATGTTTCCAGGCAAACATTGATTCTTGACAGATTCAAGATCTCAAGGATATCCTCCATAGGACTAGGAGATGCATTCACTTTCATCCCACAACTTGCGCATCACTTCAGAATAAACTTTGACCACTCTTGAGCAAAAGACCGGCTAATGGCTTATGGTGTTACCCACAATAGCTTTAAGGCAGCAGCTCAACCGTGTTGCCATTCTTTGTATAGCAGCCCCAAAGAGTGACGATAAGGCTATAGTGAGATACTATATGGATTATGACTACGTTCTGCGTGGTTACTGCAACTCCCCTCTCGATGTCTCAGCTGGATGCAATTCAAAGACGTGCAACCCACGTCATTGGCCTTCTTAAAAAAGGATCACATCAAATCCAGAACCGTTGGATCTCTCATTGTTCCGCCTAATGTACTCGTCTTGAGGCAAATGCTTCGTGGGGATTCACGAATGAGACACTCGTCAGATCCCATAAATGAGCAGGTTATGTTCCTCGTTCCAACCTAGGGATTTAATATTTATGGCCGGGGTTACTTGGAGGACTTCAACTTATTTACAGCGAAAAATTCTCGCGTTCCCCGCATGATTCTTCTTATCGTGTCCAAACACTGTTGGTTCTCAAAAATATGATCCAGGCCAGAGTGGGTTAACACGTTCCTTGTTTGTGCATTGTGGCTCCAGCAGTGGGCAGACCAAGAGATGTCCCATTGTCTGTGGTGCTGTTCCACAACCACAGTAGTGTCCTGATCTGCTTGCCAGGTAGCCCAACTTATGCAAGGAGGAAACCTTAGTAGATCAGTCCAATTCTGGTTCTCAATATGTTATGGCATCGCCATTCAGCCCATGTAGGAGTCAGCTCCAGGTGGGAGTTGCTTACCAGGTTCAATACCACTAGCTGATACTTGGTTGGTGGCAAGTATTTTCATTCCACAAGGCGACCCTCTTGAGCTCTCCTTTCGATGACTGTTTCAAGAGGTGGACTTTGCTTAAGAAACTCTCTCTGGATTTTGTAGGCGGTTGGCAGCAGGTATCTCCAGGACTAGGGGTGCAAGTTCCACATTAGATACTGGCATATACGCGCTGATGCTCGACGCTACGCCGGATGTCTGATGGTGCAATTCCTGTTAGGATGTTCAAGTTTTCCGTTGGTGGCTTGTTGCCCTGATATAGAGTGAGCGATAGGAGGCATACCATCTCTGTGATAACGCCGGCAGGAGGAATTTAACGCTGATGGAATAACGATTATGGACCCTATGTGTTTCAATTTCCCACAAAGGTAGCATAACTCGCACTGAGTAGCACGGGCACATAGTTGCCGTCGGATCTTCGGAGTATCCAATCTGTAACAGATGTTATTGCGTGAATAATTACTTTACTTTCGGTCTTCTCGATGTGGGTCTTATAAAAAGTAACTCACTAAGGTTAGATTCGGGTATCACAGTGCTCAAGGAAGGATGTGTTCAGACTAGGTAACTTTTAGCTGATGTTTGTTTTTCACGGTGGATGGGAAGCACACACTTGTGTCTTAGATGGAAATTTGCACGTAGGTGGTTTCCTCATAATAAGGAGTGAGTTGATCCAAAGCTCTGGAGCGAGTCTCTCTTCAACAACTGTGAAGTCGGCCATCTGTGTGCCCGCTAATTCCAAGATCGTCGCAATAAATAAACGACAGGTTCCAGCTAATCCTAGGTTGGTCTGGGATAGATGTTGAACAGGAGAGGTTGCACGCACACAACTCCCTTGTGGTACGACCATTTGAGCATAAGCCATCAGATCTTCTTACGATCCTAGCTGAACAAAGAACATCCTGTTTGCCAACAATCCTCGGATAAGCTCATGGCAAGAGGATTGTCCTGTAATTCCAGAATCTTATGGAGTCAGTGCTCTGTGATGAACAGTGTCGTACGCTGCTAATATGTCGACGACAAACACGGCTCCGGTTACCCTACCCCTCTGAAACCATCCCAATGTGTGAGTAGGTTGAGTACGTGGCTTGTTGTTGATTTGCTGGGCCGGAAACCTGCTTGTTCTAGTATGAGGTGGTAGTTCTATAACAGGTTGCAGGAGACATTCCAAAGAGTGGTAGGTATGGATGAGGAGTGATATTAGTCTGTAAGCAGTGGCGGAGCCAGAATCGGAAAAGCAGGGGCACAAAGAGTAGAGTTTAAAATTGCGTGTCTCAACCAACACGTTGAACTGGTTTAAATTAACTCTTTAACATATATTGTAGCTAGGGAATTTCGTATAGTGGTCCACTTGGGATACAACAACAAATCCTATTCAATAAAGATTTCTGCATGAATAGGTCTGTTTCCGATACCTCGCCAGGACGCTATAGTCAAGACAGACCTTAAAAAAGGCCCTGCGTGAGATCTAGTAATGATTATGGGTATAATTAAGAAATTATGTTAAGGAAAACAGTTTGGTGTGGTGTTGTAGAGATTAGTTTACTGCTTGGCAGTTACTAAACAGAGGAGACCAAAAGAGCGGTTATCTACTTCTCCGCCTTGATGAAAGGCTGATAT
Source organism: Ophioderma brevispina (assembly GCA_023653785.1). Taxonomy (NCBI): domain Eukaryota; kingdom Metazoa; phylum Echinodermata; class Ophiuroidea; order Amphilepidida; family Ophiodermatidae; genus Ophioderma; species Ophioderma brevispina. The sequence continues at coordinate 107,607 of JAMKCH010003136.1, forward strand.
AAATCTCGCCAGTCATCGCTCGGCTTCAAAAGCTGATGGATGAAAACAAATTAGATTTAAAATCATTTTATTGTTGAGGTTATAACATTATTTGCACTCGGCATCGTCATATGTAGATTTTCCATCGGTCTACATCTATATTTTTGTTCTCTCTCTTATCTCGCTCACTCTATCTCTCTCTTCTCTCAGGTTCTGCCTTTTTGTCTGTAGCTATGCGCCATGAGTTTTTTTGGATTTTATCCATTATTATTATTTAATGACCTATTATTTTATTATTTTTATCATTGTATTACATGATAGATGAGGACAGTGACGAAGTTGACGGAGATTGTTACAAGCCGGGTCAGAAAAGTGTTACAGTGAAAACAAAATAAGGCCACCGTCGATAGAGGCAGATTTGGCTTTTATAGGGTTTGGAACGAGGGAAAAACAAATTCAGATGCGTACGTCAAGTGACATTGTTGTAAGCGAATTCTGTCTTTTGTCCTCATTACCAAAGTACATGCCATTTGCAACGTTTACATATGACACACAGATTAACAAAAATCAAGGGTACAACCATGCATAAAAACCACTAACTCAACAATAAATAGCGGGGCTGCCGCACAGTTAGTCAGTTGAATGTCGCCAGAGTGTCACAACAGGAAGTTGCTTTTACCATCACCTATGTATACGGGAAACATATGCATACCACATTGTGTGCACATATTCCACACAGATGTTCTATTGGTTAACAAAATCCTTGAACTTTGACAAGGTGTATGCATTGTTGCCTCCAATTTGTCAAGGGTAAAAAAAAAAACAACTTCCTGGTGTGACACTCGGCGCCTCAGACCCGCTCTCCATGCTAAGTCGTGATTAAAACAAAACCCAAACACGTTTTTCTCTCTCCCCTCTTGCAACTTCTTTTATTAGAGACACCGCGTATCCAGACCTACCGTTTTGAAGATTTTGTACCGGGGGTGGAAGGAACTCCAATTTGCGAAAATAGGCTGACTCTGAGTTTAGCGTGTTTTTTTTTATGAACCCCGGGGGGCGCCCCGATCGAAGCACCCCCAAGATACGCAACGTTCTCTACTCTCTCTTCCTCTTTCTCTATCTCGCTATCACTCTCTATCTCTTATCTCTCAATCCCCCCTCTGCTGCTCTCCTATCTCTCTCTCAATATCTCCTACTTAGGTCTCACTGTTGATCCTTTGCAAACCAAATATTAAGACTAAAGCGAAGAAGCACCAATAAACCAGTTCAGCTGCAGTCATCCCATTTTAAATCATTTTACATATTTATCTAATTCAATTAGCCAAGGACATGGACGACAGAGGGTGCTTACAAGTGAATAGTTCCTCAGTTAAATGGCTCACTGAACGTGTTTGCTAATAGGTGATGTTCAGTCTGCAATTTGAAAGCTAAGATGCGCTTATAAGGCTATACAACATGCTGACATTGTAGTACAATAACGTAACCCGCTGATATGAAAAACCCCTTCAGACACTTACAAACCTCTTAAGTTCCTTGTATGTTTATGGTTGTTTGCTTGATTTCAGCTATATTAACAATAATTTGTAGTTTGGTTTCATTGATACATCTGTTATTAATAATCTATTCATGCTCATATGCCTCCCCGCACTCCCTGGCTTTTGGGCCAAGTCAACTGTGTCTGAGAGGAACGATTTCACAAGTACGGACAAAGTAGGATGCTAATTATGTAATAACTAACACTACGTAATGATTGACGCTTTTACCATACATATTTTAAGTGAGATTGTCATTGTGGTTGATGTTGAGTTCATTGTATAGGACCTACATGCCAAAATAGAAAAATCACAAAACAAATTATGAAGTTCAACCTTAGGTTCAACTTAGTTTTAAGTATTATAATTCGATCCAAAATAAATATCTTCGTAAGTTTGATGAGAATTTGATAAATCAATGGCGGGACAAAATGATGATTCTTATTCCAAATTACATGTTTGAACAAGGGTTCCATAGGTACCCCCTTTAAAATTTCTACGGGAGGAAACAATTTATGGCCTATTCATTACAAAAACCCTAACGCTAGGAGCAAAAATAAAAGGAATTTTTACATGTGCAATTCGAGGGGGGGTAACATATTGAACCTCTTCCCCATGTTTTATAGCATTTTACATCCGTTTCGATATATTTTAAAGAAACCTTTTTGATGAAAGAGTTAACATTGTTTTGATCCTGAAGTCTTGTACCACACTCGATTATATTGGAAAACAATGGGGTTTCCGTAACCTGCCCCATCTGACACATTTTTTTCTGACACAATTATGAATTCGGAAACCCTTGGCGGAATAAAGCACATGTTTATTCCGTTTTAAGGTTTCCGAATTAAGGGGTCAGATCATACTCAGAGGGGGCAGGTTACGGAAACTCCCGAAACAATCCGTCTAGTTATCTCATCACCTGTCACCAAGTAGAATTTAATTTCAATATGCAAGACAATATTAATTTGTGATCATTCACAAGAAGTTTCGACAGCAAAAACGAACAATAATACAGGCTCTTAACATTGTCCAATGAATAAGCAGGAAAAGGCATCGTCGTAAATTTAGTTACACTTCAATAATCGGACAGTACATAAGATAAATTCTACTTTGCAGTTATACCGCCTTCCAAATCAAGTTTGAATGAAAGTGCAAACTGTGATACCACTTTGTTTGAGGTTTTTTGGGGGGGAAAACCCAAAATTTCCAAACATATATGACACAGATAACGCTGTAGTTGCCTACCGCGGAATGTTCAATCTCTTGGAAATAAAGTGTTGAAGATTGAAGTTGGATATATAACTAGAAACATATCGACATAACATCCCCTGTTAAATCTGTTGAAGTCACGTTCCAGTACAAGAGTATTTCCATTGAAACTTCTTGTATATCGCCAACCCCCCCCCCCAAGTGTCAAAAGTTAAACCAATGACTCTCAATTATTGAGGAATTTGATCCACATTGAAAAGTATGCTGTTTGCAGTGCAGCAAATATAGTCTGGTATGACTTCCTTTCAGTGTGATGACCCAAAGATATCTACTGCAAATAATGCAATATTAAGTGATTTGCTCAGGTTAGCCCACTTCTGAAAAACCTTATATTGACGGTTTCTGGTTTACAATCTGTTGAGGCATCGCCAGTCAGCTCAATGAGGAGTCAGCTCAGGGTGAGAAGATGCTCATCCAGGTTCAATACCAATAGATGTTACTTGGTTGTAGCAAGTCTTTTCCTAGCGGACGGTGCAGTTGTTTCGAGGGGTCGGACTTTGTTAAGAAAATCTCTATGGATTTATAGGCGGTTAGCACTGGCTCGGTCCGGACATAGGAGTACTTCACATTAGATGCTGCAGCAGCTTCTTGCTATGCTCGCTACACTATACGACAGTGTCTTGATGATTTAATGTATCACTGAAAGATCACGAATAATAAAACAGTGAGCTCGAGATCATCGATGACGTGTGATAAGGACCACGATTGTGAATGAGCGTTTTCCATCTAGATGAAAATAAATTTACCAAGGTTGTGAATCTTTTAAATCATTTTTGCTTCGCCCTTTATTCATGTTTACTTGCTTGGCATGAACGGGGCAGCGTACCCTAAAAATTTATGTACATAGGACAATAATGATATATTAGAATATATTGATTTAAGATTTAGGACGCTCAGGAAAATAGTACTCCTTATTTTAAATGGAAATAAAAAAAACAGTTGATAAATTGTTCCAATCATCAATTATGCATTGCTTATCAAATGTGGGAAATATTTACATATTTTTACTAGCAAAAGAGAAATATAAGCACAAGTTGCTCTATCAAACAGGGAGAGGTCCTATTTTACGCCAGGGGAAATGAACGATTTGAGGGGGCGAGAAAAAAACTTCTAAGCGAGAGGGGACACATGATTTTTAAATGGAGAACAATTCAAAAATTGGGGAGGGTGTGCGAAAATTTTTTAACGGAAGCGAGGGCGAAAAAGAAAAAAGCTAAATTCCTCGACCACCCACCGTGACATATGACACTCCCTAAAGTAAATTCGACGGCCACCTGCAGTGTTGAAACTGTGAACCAAATATTAAGGTTTAGTATGAAGCAGTTCCTTTAAAGCTTCATTCCATGGTTTTTACCTTCTTTTCTCACAGGTGAGACCACAGATAGCGGTGCTATGGTCGCTCCCCCCACAATGGAGGTGTGTCGCAATGGGTCATGGTCTTGGGAGATTTCTGACGCGTACTTTGAAGAGCAAAGACCTCTTTACATCAAGATTCTGGGGCGAAATGAAGCAGGCAGTTCTAAAACGTAGTTTAACCATGCTGAACTCATATTACAGAATTATGTGGGTGGTGCTTTCATTATGAGAACTTTTAAACACCTTTTATACACTGTTGTCCATTTATTATAGGGATCCCCACCAATCAGAATTAATGATGATACAGCAAGCAAAACGTCTGTTATATTTTCTATTACAATGAAAGCAAATTCGACACTCCTGCCCTAATTTATGCCTGGATTGGCAATATAGACGAGGTGAAATGTGACGTCAACGCCGGGCAACGAACATGCACTGCCCGGCGTGAGCACCTGAAGGGCTGTGTGCTTTTAAAATTCGCTCGGATAGGCATGATACGGCTATTGAATTCTGTGCATATTCTTCACAACCTCTAGCTGTCCGTAGACCAGGCGCTAAACTTGGGTTTTACAATTGATGTCACCTCACCTGGTCTACTACATGCTAGATGTGTGAAGAATTCAATAGCCTATCACGACTGATTGAGCTGAGAATTATTTAAAGTACAAGCCCTGCAGGTGCTAACGCATATGCCGGGCAGTGGCTTGTTCGGTTGTCCGGGCGTGACGGCACAGGTCACTCATCGATAGAGTGGGTCTGCTACATAAACATAGATGCATCCACCAGGGGGTACTTGCAAGTACTTGTTGTAGGTACTGCATCAAAATGCATCAAGGGGTACCATTGGAATAGAGCTAATCAATATTGCAAGTATTTCTTTAATTTTTTACTAAAATTCATTAAAAATCCCCGGATATCAAAAGCGGACTGATAATACAAAGAATAGATTGACGGTGTAATTGTCATGGTATTGATGGGATGTATTGTTTGTTTTGTGTTTTGAGGTATATTTATATCACAAAGCATTTATATAGCGCTCCACGAGAACGGAGTGCTTTACAAAAAAATATAACAGGAGGAAAAAAGAGCAAAATTATGGAAAACAGTGAGTTTTCAGCTGTCGCGTGAACCAGGCAAGGACTGCACTTCACGGAGAGATACAGGGAGATCGCTCCAAAGACGAGCAGCAGCGATTGTAAAAGCTCATGTCACCAGATCGTTTGCAAGATCCCGAAACAATGAGCCGGGTACGATATGATGATGAGCGCAGTCGTGCCTATATTCAGCAGGCTCGTGTAGGAGATGCATCATGGCTGAAGATAACTTGGCGCACATATCATTCATTTAGGCTTGGTAGCCGACAGAATGAGTTTGATGAAATTCTTTGTCTAACATGGAGCCAATGCAGTTCCCTAAGCAAGTACATTGTGTAAGCGAATTCTTCTTTTTTCCCTTCATACAAAGTACCTGCCCATGCAACGTTTACATATGTACACACAATTAACAAAAACGTGTACAACCATTCATAAAAACCACTAACCTCAACACATAAATAGCGGGCTGCCGCACAGTTGAATGGTCGCCGAGTGTCACAACAGGAAGTTGCTTTTTTACCATCACAATATAGCGGGAAACAATGCATACACATGCTGGTGCACATATTCCACACAGATGTTCTATTGTTATACAAAATTCCTTTAACTTTGACAAGGTGTATGCATTGTTTCCCGCCATATTGTCAAGGTAAAAAAACAACTTCCTGTTGTGACACTCGGCGACTCAGACCCGCTATCCATGCTAAGTCAGTGATTGAAACAAACCCAAACACGTTTCTCTCTCCCTCTTTCAGCTTCTTTCTATTAGATCCCCGGCGTATCCAGACCTACCTTTTTGAAGATGTACCGGGGGTGGAAGGAACTCCAATTTGCGAAAATAGGCTGATTTAGCGTGTTTTTTATGAACCCCGGTGGCGCGCCCCGAAAGCACCCCCAAGATACGCCACCGTTTTCTCTCTCTTTCTCTATCTCTCTCTCCCTCCCTCCCTCTCTCTCTCCCTCCCTCCCTTTTTTTTTTTTTTTTTTTTACTAAAGCTAAGAAGCACCATATAACCAGTTCAGCTGCAGTTCATCCCATTTTAAATCATTTTTACATATTTATCTAATTCTCAATAGCCAAGGACATGGACGACAGAGGGTGCTTACAAGTGAATAGTTACCTTCAGGTAAATGGCCTCACTGACGTGTTTGCAATAGGTGATTGTTCGTCTGCAGATGTTGAAGCTAAGGTGGCGTATAAGGCTATACAACATGCTGACATTGTAGCTATAAATATACGTAACCTCGCTGATGAAAAACCCCTTCAGACTTACAAACCTCGTAAGTTCCTTGTATTGTTTCTGGTGTTGATGATTTCAGCTTATTAACACTAATGTAGTTTGTTTTCAATGACTTCATATTGTATATATACTAGTTATTTATGCTAATCTGCCTCCCCTCCCTCCCTATGCTTTGGGCCAAGTCAACGTGTCTGAGAGGAAACGATATTCTACAAGTACGGCAAAGTAGGATCTAATTAGTAATACCGTTAACAGTTAAAATTGACGTTTACCATAAATATTAAGTGAGATTGTCATTGTGGGTTTGGTCATGTATAGGACCTACATGCCAAAATAGAAAAACACAAACAAATATATTTTTTTTTTTTTTTAAAAAACATAAAGTTAAGTATTATAATTCGATCCAAAATAAATTCTCCGTAAGTTTGATGAGAATTTGATAAATCAATGGCGACAATATATGGATGATATTTTCCAATTACATGTTTTGAAAATGGGTTCCTAGGTACCCCCTTTAAAATTTTCTACGGGAAACAAAATTTATGGCACATCATTACAAAAAACCCCTACCTAGTGTAGACAAAAATAAAAGGAATTGTTACATGTAGAACTTGAGGGAGGTACTATTGAAACTCTTCACATGTTTTATAGCATTTTTCTAATCCGTTTCCGATATATTTTAAAGAACCTTTTGAACTGAGTTAAATTGTTTTGATCCTGAAGTCTTTGTTACCACACTCGATATATTTGGAAAAAAAAAAAATGCGAGTTTCCGTAAACCTGACCATCTGACAAAATTTTTTTGCTGACACACTTATGAATTCGGAACCCCTTGGCGGAATAAAGCAACATGTTTATTCCGGTAGGTTTCCGACTTTAAGTGTGTCAGATAATTACTCAGAGGGCAGGTTCGGATACTCCCGAAAACATCCGGGCTAGTGGATCTCACTCACCTGTCACAAGTATAATTATATTTCAATATGCAAGGACAATATTAATTGTTTGATAATTAACAGAAGTTTCGACGCAAAGCACAATAATACAGGCCCTTAACAATTGTCCACATGATATAAGCAGAAAAGGCCACTCGTCGAATTTAGTACACTTCCATAATCGACAGTACATAAGAATAATTCTACTTTTGCCAGTTATACCGCCTTCCAACTCAAGTTTGAATGAAAGGCAAAACTGTGATACCAACTATGACCACACTATATGACACAGATAACGCTGTAGTTGCTACCCGGAATGTTCAATCTCTTGGAAATAAAGTTGCTGATTATATAGCTAGAAACATATCGACATAACATCCCCTGTTAAATCTGTTGAAGTCACGTTCCAGTACAAGAGATTCCATTGGAAAACTCTTGTATATCGCCAACCCCCCCCCAAGGTCACAAATAAAAATCACTGCTCTCAATTCTTGAGTGAAAGTTTGATCCACCATGAAAATTCTGATGTTTGCAGTGCATCAAATCTTATTATTGGTGACTTCAATTTCAGTGTTGATGACCCAAATGAAATCTATGCAAATAATGCAATTTAATTCAGTGATCTTGCCTTCCAGGTAGCCCCACATTTGAAACCTTATATTGACCGTTCTGGTTCAATCTGTTGGGATCGCCATTCAGCCCATGAGGGCTCAGCTCCAGGTGGAAGATGCTCACCAGAATCAATACCAATTGATGTTACATGGTGTAGCAAGTCTTTAGCTCCTTAGCGACTGTTTCAGCTTGTTTCGAGGGGTAGGACTGGGTTAAGAAACTCTCTCTGGATTTAAGGCGTTAGCAAATGCGTCTCTGTCCGGACATAGGGTACTTCACATTAGATGCTTGGCAGCTACGCTATTGCAAGCTCGCTACACATAGACAGGTCTGATTGATCTTAAAGGTATCACGTGAAAGATTGCACGAATAATAATCATTGATATCGAGATCAGTCGATGACCAGTGTGATTAAGACACCGATGTAAAGCGTTTTCTCTAGATGAAAATAATTTACCATAGGTTTGTGAATCTTTAATAATTTGCTCGCCCTTTATCAGGTTTATTGCCTGGCATGAAAGGGGCAGCTTACACTAAAATTTATGTACAGTAGTGATCAACTAATGATATATTAGAAATATTGATTTAGATTTTATGACGATCAGAAAATATTCCTCCTGTATTTTAAAATTGGAAATAAAAAAAAAACAGTTGATAAATTGTTCAATAATCAATATGCAATTGCTTATAAATGTGGAAAGTTCTACATATTTACTCGCAAGCGGAAATTAAGACAAGTTCGCTATATAAGGAAGGTCCTTATTTACGCCAGGGGAAATGAAAGATTTGAGGGGGCCGCGAAAAAACTTCTAAGCGAGAGGGAACATGGCTTTTAAATGGAGAAATTTCATAAAATTGGAGGGTGACGAAATTTTTTAACGGAAGCAATGGGGAAAAAGAAAAGGCTAAATTCCTCCGACCCACCCTGTAAAAGGACACTCCCTAAAAGTAAATCTACGGCCACTGCGTGAAACAAATATTAAGTTGTTTTAGTATGCAGAACTTCCTTAATCTTTCATTCCATGGTGTTACCTTCTTTTCTTCACAGCTGCCCACGATAGCGGGCCTATTGGTCGCAAATGGAGGTGTGTCGCAAGTTGGGGTCATTGGTATTGGGAGATTTTCTGACACGTACTTTGAAGAGCAAAGACCTCTTACATCAAGATTCGGGGGCGAAAGTGAAGCAGGCAGTTCCAACGTAGTTTAACCATGCTGAATCATATTACAGAATTATGTGGGGTGGGCTTTAGTATGAAACCTTAAACCACCTTTTTATACACGGTGTCCTTTTATTATAGGGATCACCATCATAATTAATGATGATAAAGGAAAGCAAAAAGTCTGTTTATACTTTGATATTTTACAATGACTCAAATTCTAGGCTCCTGCTGAAGGAGGATTTTCTCATTCATTCTCTTTCCCCTCTGATACTCCCCTCGCACTTTCCTCCTCCTCGGTCTCCGTTTTGGTTCCCTCCTCTCGCACTCCCGCTGGGACTTCTACTGCTCTTTCTGCACCACCGACCTTGGCAGCCTGGCATTTTGCTCGGGCCGCTCGAGCGCTCCTGCTATCCCGGCGTTCCTGGGTTCCGGCGTCTCTTGATATCCGGTTCCACCGGTCGTGTCGCTTCTCGTCTCTTTTGCTGATGTTGTCTATTGTGTTCGGCTGGCCCGGAGTCGTGTTGTGTGTCTGGATTTGTCCACTATGAATGAGGTGACATGTGACGTCAACGCCGGGCAACGAACATGCACTGCCCGGCGTGAGCACCTGCAGGGCTTTGGCTTTTAAAATTCTCAGATCATCAGGCATGATAAGGCTAGTGAATGCGTGCATATTCTTCACACCGCTAGCATGTCAGTAGACCATGCCTGCTAAATTTGTTGTTGTAAAATTGGAATGTCCCACCTCACCTGGTCTACGAATGATAGATCTTGTGTGAGAATTCAATAGGCCTTATCACGCCTGATTGAGCGCGAATTTAAAAGTACAAGCCCCTGCAGGTGCTCACGTCATACTGCCGGGCAGTGCTTTGTTCGTTGTCCGGCGTTGTAGCGTCATATGTCAACTTCATCTATAGAATGGGTCTGCTACATAAAACATAAGCTGCTATCCACGCAGTGGGTACTTTGCAAGTACTTAGTTGTGGTATTTGCATAAATAATGCATTCAAGGTAGGATCCTGAGTACAATGAGTAGCCTGATGCGATACTAAAATTCGAGTAAAATCCCCGGATTACAAAGCGGGCGATATACAAGAATCATGTTACTGTGTAATATGTGTCAGTGATTCCTTGGGATGTATTGTTTGTGTTTTTATTATATGTATTTATTACAAAAGCATTTATATAGCGCGCCACGAAGAACGGAGTTGCTTTAACAAAAAATATAACAGGAGGAAAAAAAGAGCAAAAATTAGGAAACAAGTGAGTTTTCAGCTGTCGTTTGAACACAGGCAAGGACTGCACTTCACGGAAGATAAAGGGAGATCGTTCCAAAAGACGAGGCAGCAAAGCGATTGTTAAAGCTCAATGTCACCACTACTTTGCAAGATCTGAAACACTGAGCCGGGTACGATCTGATGATGAGCGCAGTCGTTGCCATATATTCAGCAGGATCCTTGTTCTGGAGATGCATGCATGGTTGATAGATAAATTGGATGCCATATATTATTTAAGGCTTTGTAGCCGCTACAGTCAGAGTTTGTATAGAATTCTTGTCTAACAGGGAGCCAATGCAGTTCCCTAAGCAAGTCAGTAGAGGACTGGTACCGTCGCAGTGGCGGATCCAGAATTGGGAAAGCAGGGGCACAAAGTAGAGTTAAAAATGCGTGTTTATCAACCAAATACACATTGAACTGTTCACAGAACTCTTTACACATGTAGCTGAAATTTCGAATAGTGGTCCATTGATACAACAATAATCTAATTTCAATAAAGGGTTCTGCGTGAAATAAGTTCGTTGCCGATAACTCGCAATTGTTTAACTCTTTCTTTGTGTGCTGCTTTTCTGATTCTGGATCGGCCACTGGGTCCCG
>JAMKCH010003137.1:0-36088 GCA_023653785.1 Ophioderma brevispina
AATTAAGATTTATGAAGTGATAAAAAGAACAACAAACAAACAAAGTCTTGCCTATGCAGGAATGTGTTTTTTAGGCCAACTCTAGTTGTCTTAAAATAGGCAATAGAAGATGCAAGTCCTCCCCCCCCCAGTGCAACCCCTTAAACATGACAGCATGACATGATATCACTCACACATACACCTTTTACAGCCTTACAAAATTGACACACAAGCTAAATAGGTGGTGAGTAATATGACGCAACTGCAACCTAATATCTAGCATCAAATTGAGGATGGCATTAGCACACCGAAAAAATCCTTCCAAGTCTATGAATACACTTAGTATGACGGCTTCCCACTATTGTCATCTGTAAACACATTCCATGTTATCGGAGATCTGGGTTCTTCCAAATATTTTTATCTGGTCTGTAGTTAGCTTCATGTTAATCATGTTGGAATTTTAATCTAAACTTAGCTGAACTTCAAATGATATATTTTCCAAAAAAACACCAAAAACGAAAAAAATAAAAAACGTTTTTTTTTTTAAGTCAATGGTTAAAGATGTTGTGTCCAAATTAATGATGGATTTATTTGATTAAACAGTGAGTTTTCAAATTGTTATCATATATCATATTATCAGATCATAAATGAATAAGAACTGGCTCCCAATTTCACTGCAAATAGCAAACCCGGGGGTTCTCATCGGGGCCGCGGGCCAAATAGGCCCACCCAAACATTGATTTTTGGCGGGGCCTCGACTTGCTCTAAAATATAAAGGGAAAACATTAAGACTTCAGGTGTATTTGGCTACAAGAAAGGAACTTTCAAACATATTCAGGCATTCTCTCGCCATTCATCTAATTATAATGGGAGAACCCTGGCATAACAATAATCACAACGCACTGCAAAGCACAATGGCATTCTTGAAATCACCTAGAAATGCTCACACAATTCTCGATTTTTAAGAGAAAAGCAAGATGAAAAAGGACTACATGCAGCCTCTCCAACATTGCCAAATCTACAATGTATGGAATGAGCAAATGATATAGAATAAACAAGGGACCGCAAGTAGGCTGCACGTGGCTTACTCATCTGATGCTGGTGTGTAATTTGTGAAAGTGCGAGATATTTGCCTTCTTGACATTGAGATGCAGACAGACAAAGTGAGTGCTAGTGATTCTCATTAGCAAGTAATTGGGCATTTGCAGTACAAACATGAAACCAATGAAATAGGTTTGCACTTTAAAGGGCCAAAGGGCATTTTCTTTAAAAGCATGCCCTCTATTTCAAAGGGAAGATTTTTTTTAAATCTCTGAACAAATAGCTTACCCCAGGAGGTGAGCTGAGACTACATCTTTATATGAAAAAACAGCTTTGATTTTAAGCAATGTAACACTATCCATGCAACTGAATGATTCGGATTGTGAAATCAAGGCCCTCGAGCCTCTTAAGATGCATACCACTAAGTGTGGTGTTATGGTTTCGTTGAAGTGTCAAAAACATGACAAATGGGATTGCAATTGACTCCCTCATGCGCTTCGCACAATTCAGACAGCGCGCGACAGATCAATGGCAATACCTCATTTGCATGTTTGTGACACGTAATGAAACTGTTTACCGCCCTCGTTTGGATTATTTTGACCTGTGCACATCTTGATGGAAGAAGCCATTTTATCCTTATTTATAACCAAAGAAACAAATTTGCTAGATTTAGGGGCGAGTGTAAAATATATTATTCCAAACATTCTATTGTAGGGCTCTACATTTTGTAACCTTTGGTGCGCAAATGTAAAAAGTAGCCTAGTTTGAGCATGAATCGTTTTCAAATTGAGAAATGTATCCTAAGTAAGAAATTTAGTGTCCCTTTGAAGGTAGGCGGTGGATTCCAGTGAATTTGGAATTGTTGAGATTGAATGGATTCTTCAACCCAAACTTTCAAAATGAAAGTCAATAATTATTTAAAAAAAATGCAAAATTTCCCGGGAACACAATCAAAATTCCCTTCAAGGATTGCAAAAATTTTCCCTTCCATTCTTATGTATTTCTTTATGTACATGACTACAATTTCCCACCAAATAGTAAGATTTCCCTGGAAACCGGTCCCCAAGTTCCGCACTTTTTCCAAGGACTTGCTGCCATGGTGTTTTCTTTTTAACCGGATTGGGTACATGCAGGAGACTTACACCCCAACTTGTCAGGACCAGTGGATGATCATGGATCATAAAAATGAAATATAATAAAATTTTTTAAAATGCAGCATTTTGAATGTGAAGTGATATGTGAATACTGTAGTGTTGGCAGTAAACTAAGAAAATACTGAGTATCATGGCTTTGAATGTACACACATGCAAACTATACAGACTTTGTACAAATACTAGCCAGTTCAGTACCACGAATATCAAATGAAAACTGGCACCAATTTCCTTACTGTACCCAACCTTCCCCAACTAATACTTTAAGTAATGGTTTCATTCCTACTCAATTACTTCCTTTGTCAGTAAACTAATTCCATAATAGTCTTAGGAGGAGGATATTATTGAAACAAACTGAGTTTACACTGTATCTGACAGGGTACAATCTCTTAATGACCTTGAGGAAAGTCTTAATTAGTGCTTGTCAACTTGTAAACTGACAACTCTGTTTCAGTCTGGAGGTTCTTAGGTTTGGTTTGAGACAACAAAAATGCCAGATAAGTTTCTGAGCAAGGGACTATTGAAATCAATCTAATAGTCAAAGTTGGTCATTTTCAACTTGTAAGTCCCTGAAACTGAAATAGGGGTCCCTATGCATCAGCGGCAGTGGACATACTAATATCATAACCAGTAACTACATTGCCTTTTGAAGACCCAGTGAAAATCAAAAACATTGAATTGTATTATTGTCCTTGGTTGTTTTGTGTGTACCAGACGGCCAAGCCTCATACCGTGCATTTGGACCCTTATTGAAGCACGTCTCTGCAGTCATCTGTAATGAGTACTAACCCAGGGCTCAAGTGCTTTTCTCAAAAGGGAGGGGCCATGATTCTGATGTGCATGAAATCTCTGCAGAAACATCTTGGATAAACATTAAAGACGGCCAATGGTAAAACCTAAAAAATACCCTAATATTAGGTTTTATAATTAACATGTACAGCAGGGGTTCTCAAATAGCGGCCGCGGGCCAATCCGGACTGCCCAACCATGGATTTTGGCCCTCGACTTGCTCAAAAAATAAAGGTAAACATAAGAAATTCAGGGTATTTGGCCCTCAAGTAGGGAAAACTTCAAATCGGTTCAGCATTCTCTGGACCCTCAGCTTATATAATTGAGAACCTCTGATTGTACATCATGTACACAAATATTCAACCACAAAGCTCAGTGTATGTTGGGCATGGCATGTGGTTTTGTCTGTGTGCTGTATTTTTTTTTTGTGTGTGCTTAATTGTGTGCCTTTTTGACTACAAACATGTCTTTATGTGCCTAGACACAGGTCTTCACAAGGGTGTAATGGTATTTCTAGTGGTTTACCAAAAAAGAAAACAAGCATGAAACACAGCGGCAAGAAGGAGCATGTGATTGACATTACAAAGTGCAGTTGAATTAAAAAAGAACATAAATCATTTATTTTTTTCTAAACACAAGTACACAAGCAAAAAAGACCACTCAGATATCCATTTGTATGTGTGTTTGAGTGTGTAGTTTTTCACACTACATGAATATTTTCACGCTCTCTTAAACTTGACCCATTGTATCTGACGCAGCAGAAAAGTAAATATTATACAAATATTGACTGCCCTCGGGACATGGTCACATTCCCTGCCTTGGGATTACACAAATACGGTATTGATATCACCTCAAGTCAATATATCTGACCATGTCCCCAAAATAGCCTGTCCCATATTAGTTTTAAATATGAAGACCAGATTCAAATTAGAATCAAGTCAAATGTATGCCTCACCATATCTCTGCTAAGTATTTTACTCTAGAATTTTTTCATAGCACAGTGTGGCAAAGGCCCAATCCCACCTTAGAAGTTTAAAAGTACTCGCTTTGACTGTGACAGGGCGCAAACAGAGTTTGCTGACAACACAGTTACGATATTCCTGGTGAGGTTTTAAGCCAAGACTAGTTGAACTTTTATCATAATTTGATTACAGTTAATAAATTCGTACAACAATAATCCTATATGAATTTTATCAAAATATTCTCTATTTAGTATCCTCGACTAAATGACAAACTTGAATTCATCAACTTCAAACAGCACCTTGCTTAACTTTCTAACCACCATTAAATGACGGTAAGCAATAAAATATATATGACGGAAGCTGTAGCTAAACATCATCTAGGAATATGGGATAAGTAGCTGGAAGCGGAGATGTGATCCAACCCCGTACATTTTGTGTTCGGTCATTAGCATGGTAATGCAATGATTCAACAAGGTCATTTCCCTTTACTAATTATCAAGAGGTTTTCTAGATTAAGGTGGTGTTGCTGGCGCTGGGTTGAACTCAAAGAACTCACACAGACTGACTCACTCATTTGGGAGATGTATACAACCTCAGCTCTGCTGTGTGTCTTGGCATTTGGAATGCTTCCAAAAAAAAATAGAATGCCATGAGCATTAGAAGGCTAAGATAATACTAAGATTACCACCCGGAAGGGGTGGTTGTGTGACGGGGTGGATGTCGGTGTAAACATTTTAGATATTAAAGGCACTATCAGTGATTTGCTAAATCAAAAATCAAAATTCATCAAAATCACATTTTGCATGTCTGTACAAATACAGGGTTCCCAAAACACACCCTGTACAACATGATACAGCCAGAAGCAACTTACAAAATCGGTTATTAGTCATTACTGTCCTACTGACACTTCCTACAACACGTAATTGAATGAGAGTCTTAGTTTTTGAACACTGCCGTTTTCCTCCATTTTTGCCAGTTTTTTCAGTTGAAAAGGTAACTTTTGAAGAACTCTACAACTTATCCTTCACTTTAAGATATTCCTGCAAGTTTCGAAATATTTTGACGTCTTGTTCAGATGAATCACTGATAGTGTCTTTAAAGGTCCCAGGAAATGAGATGATAAACCTACTACCAATCTTTATGGACCTCCATTCCAATAAACAGGGCCAGAAAAAAGAATAACACGACCCGTGACATCTTAGTGAAAACTAGTGATGTTCAGTCAGTGGTCATGAATATAGATTCACACCAGTCCACCTGGAATTTTCTATTTACTCTCTTAAAATCATAGTTTCACTAATGATGTTCATCACCAACCCAAATATTTAAATTCTTTCCTCGTCCTCCTTGTAGACATGTGCACCCCAAACCACAACATCAATTCTTTTTTTGCATTTTCCTGGACCTTTGAAGAAAGTATCAGGTTTTTGGGGTTTTTTTATCTTCCTGAACTCAAAAATTACCAATAGACAATAATACCGAATTCATTCCATCTGAATTGCACACACATGAAGTTCATGAGAGATATTGTATAACATTTCCTATTTTGTGTTTGAATTTGCATTTATGGTACTACCACAGGCCGTAGCCAGGGGGGGTTTGAGGGGTTCGATCGAACCCCCTAAAATTTCAAAATAAGACTGTCAAGACACCCAATCAGAACGAAAAACAAGGAAACAACGACGCACCCATGACCCACATATTTTATAACCTCTCAAGCTGTGCTACGAGCAACAATCCACATTCGCGAATTTAGAACAACTTTTATCCTCCGCCCGTCCTATTATCCCCCCCCCGCCATTTTTTAAAAATTCCTCCTCCCACTAGATGACAACCGCACTGTGTGTTACTATAGTAATATTTCAAATAGAGAGACTCCATGCATATCCGAGAGGGATGGTATTGATGGGTTTCACACCCCGGCCATGCGGAGACTATGCTTTGTTGCCATTACAAAACAATGTTCCATGATACAAGTTCCTGTACAGAATTGACTTACTGGAAACTGGTGAATTCATTTCTACAATGGTCTGTTAAAGGAAATATGTCCATGGGTTTGAATAATTTGGAAAATTTGGTATGGATGGAAAAGCTTAAGTAACGTATATTCATAAAAGCAAAATAAGTTGAAAATTGTCCACTTTGTTGAGTATTGTCCCTTTTTAATTTTCCGCCCAATAGCTTACTACTCGAAAACGATTCCGCCAAATCCACATCGCAGTCATGGTGATTCAAAGTTATACCATCATATTCGCAGTGTTGCCACTTTCCTATTCAGTGAACTGCCAGGGGGGGTAGTACATGCTCCTAACAGCAACAGCCGGAATTCAAATCGGCATCACATCCGGCGCGACTCGAGTGCTAGTCCTTTCAAATACTTAATGGTAGGAGGGCGCTATTACGCGTATCGGACGGTTACACTCAGACTTGCCTAAAGTCTAGCCCTGGTCACGAATATTTAATCTAAATGACCGTTATTGGAAATTAACACTATTTTGCAGCGGGGTTAATCCACTAACCCCACCGGATTTTGAAGCAAATAATTTATCCTTTATTTATCATGATATTACTAAGATGTATTGAACAAGGGTTTAAGAGAGATTTTGTAATGCAACTGAGACAGAGGCTACCATAGTAAATGCACGTACAGTTCCACAATTAAACCTTTTGGAAATCCCCAAAGCCCAAATCGAGCAGGTCGTGTCCTACCCCCCCTGTGAACTGCATCGATGTGTTTTATATCAATAATAATTAAAAAACAACAAAATGAAACAAAATATGTCATTCATTCTGTAACTTATTTTCAATTTTATTATTACTTTCTTATCCTCAATATTACAGGGTCAGCAATGACAAAAAAAATAACAATTCGAGTCAACACGATGTTTTGGTCATCACTTTGACGTCACGAGGAGAGCAAAATTGGGCGCTTTTGATCAATGAAGCATGGCGAAAAATCCGCCCGTTTTCTTCGTATGTCAAAAAAGCAAAAATTAAAATGCCTCTATTTTGTTAATTTTACATCAAATTGTATTATTTTTTCAGGAATTTGTGATGTATGTACATATATTTTATGAATGTAAGTCAAACTGAGCTTGACAAAAATCTGACATACATGTAGTTCCTTTAATGATAGAATGACTTATGCCATGGTCGATCGAGATGTTAAATCCAGATTTGCTCTAATCTCTTAATACAAGGTTGGCCCGTTTTTGAATGCCAAATAAAAACTTAGATGTGTTATGTGTGCATTGATATAAAAATGCATTATTTCTCCAATTATGTTGATAAGGACATTTTTTGTATTGTCAAAGGTAAGTTATGTTCAAATAATAATGTTTGATGAAAAATTTTTGCTGTGTTTCTCCTGATACTCTATTTCAAACATCCAAGCTATCTTAAGATGTGCAATAATTTTACTTTTGGTCAACATTTATTTACTAGCTACATTACTACCCTTGTATGAGTACCATAACCTTTTCTTCCTGTGGCCATCAAAATAATTCCTCCTACCTCTCATGGTGAATGGACCGACCTAAAACGTTCCTATGAGTCTCACTTATTTTGAAATCTACTATAATTCCCCCTCAGTCGGTATAAATTTTCGTCCAATCAGTGGATTAATCATTACAATTACTGATCGGGGGGACATCTTCCATCTTCCATTCAAACGTACAACTCCTTCGTATTGTCGATGCATTACTAGCTTTCTCACATATGCTCGTACCGTGGGTCTAGTTCAAAGATTTTAGCGCTCACCGTCATGAGAAACAAAAGCTAGTCCACACCTAGTTAGGGTTAATTTGAAAATGGTACACCAAATGCCTCCATTTGGCTTTTCATTTTACAAAATTTCCCAGATTTTCTCAGGGGGCACATCCCCCTCAAACTCCCCCCCCTGCGACGCTCGTGACGCTAGCGACAAAACTAATCAAAACTAGTTATGGGTTAATTTGAAAATGGTGTGACAAATGCCTCCATTTGGCTTTTCATTTTACAAAATTTCCCTAATTTTCTCTAAGGGGGCACATCCTCCTCAGACTCCCCCTGCGACGCTCGCGCGACTAAAACAAAAACTAGTCAAAACTAGTTATGCTTAATTTTAAAATGGTGCACCAAATGCCTCCATTTGGCTTTTCATTTTACAAAATTTCCCAGATTTTCTCAGGGGGCACATCCCCTCAGACTCCCCTGCGACGCTCGCGCGGCTAGAAAAAAAATTCAAAACTAGTTATGGGTTAATTTGAAAATGGTGCGACAAATGCCTCCATTTGGCTTTTCATTTTACAAAATTTCCCTAATTTTCTCTAAGGGGGCACATCCACCTCAGACTCTCCCCCTGCGACGCTCGCGCGGCTAGAAAAAAATTCAAAACTAGTTATGGGTTAATTTGAAAATGGTGCGACAAATGCCTCCATTTGGCTTTTCATTTTACAAAATTCCCAGATTTTCTCAGGGGGCACATCCACCTCAGACTCCCCTGCGACCACGTGCGGCGACATGGGCGTTCCGCGACAATTTTGGTCACTAACAATCGAACCCCCTATCGTAGATGGTGGCTACGGGCCTTGTACAAGAATGCTAGTTATTATAAGGTCATAATTATCAATCAGGGGACTAAGAAAGGCCTCTAATAAAAGATCCTATAGGTTTTTGGTCTATTCTGATGGTTACTCAGAGGGCCATATCACTGATTCTTTCAGTAATACCAAATTCAAAGATCCTGTAAGAAAGGTCCCTCAGGGGATTAAAGGAGTCACCCAAAAACTACCAAAGTTTCACTAACACTGCATTTGTTGATTTTGATGTGCCAAGTATATCTAAAACACGCAAATCCTGGACATTGCTAAACAGGAAAGAGTCTGGTAATGAATAAAAACATTTCAAACAGATTTTTTCTCAGAGAATGTGGATGTGAGTCTTAAAGGGCCACCATGGCACAAAAAATATTCAGGCATAATGAAATAGACCTTAACTGAATCACTCCACAAATTTAAAAATAATTTGGGTTGTTTATATTTGGAAAAAAATGGAAAATGAACAAAATATTATTTTCCTTATAAGCTTCACTTCTCAACCAAGGATGCTGACAATACTGCCAGCATTTTATCAAACTTGAAAACCATGCAGTCATCAGCTTACAGACATTGCTTTATTGTATTATGTGCCAATCCCGGCTTTGAAGTCAACATTTCACTTGTCGATTCCAATATCTCAATACAAGCTGAGAACATTATATAATCCCTGTCTGAATGCTTTGAATTTGTGTCACAAAAAAACTTGCTGTTTTTACTGTTTTTTTACATAATGTAAACACCCAAATTGTTTCAAATTTGTGGAAGTAGTAAATTTCAATAAGGGTCTACCTCATTATGAATGAATACTTTTTGTGCCATTGTGGCCCTTTTTTAAAGGAAAGGTTTTACGGATATTCACTACCATGAATTTGAGGGCGCTGGCCTGGTGGGGGTTACTGGTTTTAAGCAACTAGGTTACAAACAGACCAGCACAAGTTCAACCATAAACTTTTAATACATAAATGCCTATCTTGTACCCTTCAACGCAATAATGCAGAACGCTAAATAACACCCACCAAAATTACCAAGCGAAGAAAAGAAGAAAGACAAACACAAGACAAATTAAGTAGATGTTGTGTTCATTGACCTTCACACATCCCCCCCAATGGGGGCGCTGGTCCGTTGTAACTACTGTTCAAGGCAAAGATCTTACGCTGTCCCTTTAGAGAGGATCTCATTATTTACGGCGTGGGAGAGGGGGTGATGAAATTGAGGATTTGACAAGGGGGGGAAGGGAATACAAAAATAGTTTACAAGCAAGAAGGGGAACCATAAACATTTCATCTAAAAATTTGATTAAAATCAGGAGGGAAGGGGAGCAATGAAACTTTCTGTGCAGAAATTTCATAAAATTAGGGGGATGCAAAATATTTTTAAAGGAAGCGAAGAGAGAATATGAAATTTTTCACCGAAAAGTTTAATCCTCCGTTCCCCATGGCGTAACTTATGACAACCTTTAACTTGCAAGAAGCGGAGGTTATGCCAACCTGTTCGTGCCATTTTTTCAAAATCTTTTAATACAACATTGAAGCGTTTGTAACGTGCACACTGATGAATAAATAAAAAAATAAGCAAGCGCTATTAGCATCATGTATGCAGTATTGAGGCTTTTGTGTGAACACAATAACAACTATGACCATTTGTGAATGGTTTGTTATGCCGTGGCTGAAGAGACACTACATGCCAACACGTCCTGACAATGTGACAAAATATTGGGTCTATGACTTTCAAGTCAACCACCAAGGTAAAGCCAAGAGAAATTTAAAGCAATAGTAAATCACATTTCATACCGCATATCTTGATTTTTCTTGATACAATTTTGGTACTTGTATAAAACACATTTTGTTGCACTATTCTCAGTCTCTGTTTTTAAACTGGAGGGTCATTTTGTTTTCATGACTCAAACTACTTCATGATCTACCTCAGTTGTTTGTTGTTATTTTGGGTTTTGCCATTTTTCTTTTCTGCTTTTAAACAATCACTGATGTCTATGCAATATTTGCTAGCATTTAATAATTTGACTAAGTTCTTAGGTTTGTGAAGTTTAGGTTTTTTTCTGAAATCATTGATCCTTGTTTATGGATCCTGAAATGAGTTCTTCAAAATTGTCAATCTTTTCTCACTTTTTGCTTATTCATTTATTTACCAATTCTAAATCAGTACTCCTATGCTTAAATTATGAAGATAGATTAACTTGCAGTTTTGAGAGTAATTTCCCACACATCAGGGATTGCAAAATTAAAAGTGCCCAAGCTACAGCAATAACATTGTTTCATGAATATGAAAAAGGTACATTCAGAGATTTTTGTATGAAGGGCCCACCCTCAATTTGTTTACAACTTATTTTTTAACATAACTTTTTTTTTTCAAATTTACATTTTTTTTCAATTTAAATTTATAAATACCCTAAATGAATACTGCAATGATCTTTGTTATGAAACCAGAGTGATTTTCCTTTCCTGTTTCCAGACAACCTATCAACAAAGTGGTCTATGGGCACTGAAATATACAAAAATATGCATAGATTTTAGGCATACTACATGCAGGGGTGGTACTCCATGTAAAGGTATACGGGGATTGGTCTGCTCCAGTGGGTCATTTTTTCATGAGAAATCCTAACACGTGGGTCATTTTTTCATGAGAAATGCTTAGGACATAGGTCCCATTTTCCTGAAAACTGTCTCAAAACATTGTAAAATTTTGAAAAATGGGTATATATTTCAAAAGCAAAATTCTTAGAAATGGGTTACCAATTTTTCTAAAACTAATGACCCTTTAATTGGTATAGGGTTTGTGACTCCTCAGGCGCAAATCCCGACCAACCGAATCTGATGTGAGAAAGAACTAGAGACAAAACACTGTAATGATTACCACAAGAACTCTCTCTGAATGTCCCCTTTAGGTAATAAAACAGCAACTTATGCAAATGTTTTGTGGCCAATTGAATTTCTTAGCCAATCTTGGTGTAATCTGATCAGGTAGATTGCTGTTAAGCTGTTTGTAAAAATAGCTTTTAAAAACAAAATTTCACTTGATTAACATTTTGCATAATGTTACATTCTCAAGTTTATGAAAGAAAACAAATATGACTTAAATCTAAGGATACCACAAAAGATCTTCCCAGTTTCAAAAGTTTTTTCATTATTTTCTTTCTTTGCAACTTATTAACTTGAGTTCTATTCACATCATAACTTTCCAAATTTGATCATCCACTGAAGAGGTCTCACCTGGCATCTAGATGACACTGTTGTTAAGATATCATTGTTGCTGTAGAACTAACATAGTATTGATACACCGATATCCTGTTACAGTAACATCACTGTTGCTTCTGTAATTATATCCCAATTGTTGTCAATTCTCTTTGTTAAAATAATTCCTTGATATCCTCATTGCTGAAAATTTAGCCATGTTTGTTTATAAACTGATATTCTTCTTTGCTGTTCTTTAGTCACTGGCCACAATAATGGTCTTCTTGCAGTAATAACTGATGTTACTGTCTTGTTGCAGTAATCCTCTTTTGCTCTAATTTTAATCCTTATTGCTCTAAGACATCCATGTACATAAAATCATTCCTTCATAGAGATTGTCTTCCTTGATGCTTACTTCACTTAAAATTCCCTCAGCTTGTTGCCTGAAGCACTATCCTGTTTGACTCTCACTGCTGTTCCATTTTGCTGTCATTGTCCTCATTACTGTAATGATATCCTTGTTGCTAACACAATGCCCATATTGCTGCGCTGCTGTTCAATCCTGCTGTAATTGCTGTAATAGTATCCATGTCACTGTTGGATGCCATGGTTGCTGTAACCCTAATGTAATCATCACCCATCATCAATATGACTGCTACTTTCATCTGAACATCAGTTGCATATCCCTGTAAACTTACCTTTCCATGGCACCAGTCTGATAATCCCACTCCTGGCAACACTGTTACTGCCTAGCAGGGATCACAGTTGCACTGATCAGCTGACTTCAGCACTGCTACCATTACAAGCATGCCTCATGATGTCACTGTCTAGTCATCTTCACTATGAAGTTATTGTCATCAAGTCCATTGTCATTTATGGTGTCAACAAATATCAGTTAGTCATGCCACAAAAGTAAATATGCTGCTCTTTTAAATCACTAAGCAATAGCATTCAATATTTACAAACAAATTTTCTGTTAGTTACGTTTCTTAGTGTATTGTCTCTCACTCTGTGCTTTTCACTTTTCCTCATATCCTCCTATGAAAATTCCACCTAACAGAGCGTCCTAACAGACTACAATAATGAAATGGGTAACTTACAATTGTCAACTGGTTGAAACAGAAGTGAAATGCAACAATCCTTGGTGCAAATATACAGTATGTACAGCAGCAAAGACGGTCAACTCACTACACCTCACATAATATCATTCCGAAGCCCGGGAGCGACTAGACAACACAACACATACTACTGTAGTCTACAAGAATATAATCCACCCTCCACGCGCCAGGTTTAGCCAGATAATATCATCATAACATCCATGGTAACAAGACCCTATGGCCTATATATCAGCGAATTGGCATTTCAGGCACTGTTGCAGTCCATGAGCCAGCATAGGCATGCCTGTCTTATATGTTGCCCTATCCCATGGCTGCCTGCAAGGCAATGTAACCAACAGCACAGTCCCGTCATGCGACTAAAAATAGAACTCGATTACTGCCGCAGTACCCGTCCCCATCTGGTTAGCATGGGTCTGCCTGCCTGGCCAAGAGAAGACTCTAGGCCTCAAGCACATGCTTGCTATGCAGTTAGCTGTCTTGAAAAATTTGATGACAGGCCAACCCCCGCATAGAAGGGACTGTCATAGTCCACTACCACATTTCCATACCATGGCATTGATTTACAGACCATGTAAGGAAGCACTCACATCATATTACGGAACAAAAACTGCCACAGCCCAATTCCATTACAAATTTTCGCAGTAGCGTACTGAAGTGTACAGCTAACTTTTCCCGAGTAACCAAATCCAAGCAAATTGAGACCTGACATACACACTACCTACAGAGCAGGCAATTGGAATCTTCCCATATTTGATTTTCAAATAACAGTTTATTCACATTAATGGGGAATTTCTCAATTACATGTGATAATTTGAATTACATTATTAAACAAAAAGAGAAAAAAAATTGCAAGATACAATAAGGATTTTGTTGAGCATATATGCAGCTGCCGGTATAACCTAATTCAGTTCATGGTAATTCTACTCTACTGAAATACGTACAGAATTTAGGGTCACCTGAGAAAAGTCAAAGCTTGCTTTTAAACGATGGTTGCCAATGTAAGTTTATTGTGGGCTGCCAGCTTGTGAGGACCACTTAGCAATCCGTTGTGCGTGTGTAGTGGTTGTATGTATGTGTGGATGCGTGTGTCACTAATTACAATGTTAACAAAATGTTTTAACAAATTGACCTCAAGAAAATTGAAGGTCAATTGGAACCAAACTTGTTTAATAGGTGCACCATGGGATTCCTCATATGTGGATGAGGCAAAGGTCATGGCCAAGGTCAAAGGTCATGGAGCGGCCCACAGCTATATTCTTTGAATATAGCGGAGCGCGAAAGCGAGAACCGCGAAATTCTAGTTTTATCTAATTTTGTAGATTTGGTTTTCAAGTTTAATATGAGTACACATTTTCATGCAAATACCAAAGTTACAATATCAAAAAAGAGTGACGACCATTTAATCAAATATTTTAAAAGCTAATTATTTGGCATATTTCTGTTTGTAAGAACTAATATTACTGTACATCAAAAACCTGATTAGGGAACAAATCATTGAAATATCAACCAAATTTGCACCTTAAATTCATACTACAAATCCCCATTCTATAACTAAATGCAAAAACATTTTTAACGTAATTTTTCTTCCTTCTTAAAAAAAATAATGTGGTCCTTGGACTGCTAGTGTCCCCTGTCCGCTCACAGTTTTGAATGAACATGTTAGGCTCATATGACCTTTGAACTTGAGATGTGACCTTTAACCTAAAGAAATGGAGTGTTCTCTCCAATTGAAACAACTTTTCAATTAAGGTCCAATTTTACATTTTCAGCTTATTAGTGGAAGGGCTATGTTAGCCCCGAGATATTGTATGAAGTTATGTAAATATGTTGCAAACCACTATAACTGTTTTCTACTAGGTAGGACTATTCAGAAAAACGATGTTGCCATTTTTCGTGGACCTTTAGATGACCCTGACACGAGGCAAAGGCCAAATGCGGACAAACATCGTCCAAAGTATATCGACCTAGGTATCAAAATGTGGCAAAATTTCATAAGCAATGTTTAAAATGATATTTATTTGTTACTTGAGTTTTTTTCTTGTGTATGCAAATAAGCTAATTAGAGGGAAAAATATGCATAAATTTGCCGTATGTTCAGACTCCAGTCCTGTCAAAAGCAAAAGTTAGGCCTCATGTTTTTGCACATGTATATGACCCTACAAAACCCCATTTACCTTGCTTTTAATGCCCAAGGCTAAGTAACCAAGTTTGTTTTATGAAAATGAGCAAGAGGAAAATGGTTGATTTAGTCTATAATACCAAAATACAGGGAATGAATGTTAATATAACCGTAAAAAAAAAAACACAGATTCGCACCTTACAGAGACAAAAGTTAGAATACTAGTTATCTTTTCAATCTCAGTCATAGTGTGATGAAGTTAATATTTTGGCCCATCCAGAGTCGGGGGCATTGGTCATTGATAAGGGGATATCATGTGCGACCAAAGAACAAGTAAAAGGGATATTGTTCAAGGATTGTGCACGATCAACCGTAACGTGAAAAGGGTAGCAAAAACAATTAAATCTTGAACTTAGGGTACGATTTTGGAAATTTCGAGTTTGTATAGTATCGGCCATCTGTGTAAACGAGCATTCAGTATACAAAGAAAAACAAAATTTCTATTGCTTAAGGTCAAATATTGCCAATACTATTGATGGTAGGATTTTACACTTACCATAATTGTATAGGGGTGCTTTTTAGACTGATTAAATTACTTGTACTTTTTACGCCCCCCTTCATCCCCGCTTACACCTATAGGACTTTTTGAAAATCCGTGTTTTAGGGCCGGGCGCGGAACTTTGAAAATTTAGACGTTTTGGTAAAGCAGACAAACCCCCTAAAAATGGTATTTTTGAGCCATCTATCAGATAAAATGTGAGACTTCTGTCAAATTTCTACTACCTTGGACCATTTTATGGACAAAAATCAACAAAAACGTCGACCTTTTGCACTTATGTGGGTTTGTGGTGTGTGTGTTTGTGTAGGGGTGTGATGGCGACCGGCTGCTGATCTCAAGGTAATCAGCCAGTGCCCACATTCAGGAACAGAACTCACAAGCTTAGTGTATGATTTTGAATTAGGTTCTGTAACAAGTAGATCATCAGTACATCACTTTTTGCCTATTGGCATAATGCACAGAGTTTAAAATTGGTTCCCCGTCTTGGTCTTTTGGCATCAAAAAGACTTTCTGATCTTTAAAATGGCATCTTCCAGCTAAAATGCAAACAGTGCACAATTCTAGACACAAAATATGAAAATTTCCCAGCCAATATAGAGGTGCTTATACTTAGAGGCATAACATCTTACAGGATTTCCCAGGATAATGTAATGATATTATGTGGTGATGAACCATTATAACACAATGATAATTGTGGAATCGATCAAGGGACCTATACCTCTGCAAGTAGATGTTTGTCCTCCAGTATGGCATGCCAAAGGGGTTATATTATCTTGACTGGTTTATTGCATACACTATACACTAAGACCAGGAAAATAATGAAAAACAGGTTGGGGGGGGGGGGTTCTCAACACAAATGACCTTTTTTCATACCAATTTTAGAATGGCAATGGTTCGTTTTTCAAAATTTTCTCAAATTTGTTTGAGAATTAGTCAATTTTTCTCAATTAGAAGCCAACTTTTTCTAAAAAAAATTGTAGTAAAATGAGTCGAATTTCCTCAATCTGAAGTCAAAATTGTCCAAATTTGCTTAAAATGTAAAAAGATTTTAGGAAAAATTTGGCCAAAAAATTGCATTTCTGGTATAGCTACAGGTCCGTTTTTGGCAAAAAATGATATAGCTATGGGTCCTACTTCCAGACTCTCGGAGGCACGTCCCTACCCAAACCAAATGTGAGACACCGCCCCCCCCCCCCACCGGGGTATAGCCGGGGGGTATAGGGTGACTCTATACTTGATCTTGCTTAGACAAGTAGTTCAGGGTTTCTGGATGGAAAGAATAATTAAATCATCATACATGTGACTGAGACTAAGATAACTAGTATACATACTTTTGTCTCTGAAGTGCGAATCGTGGTTATTTCACGTAAGAACGACGATTCCTTCCCTTTCTCTTTGGTTTACGTTTACTTTCCCCATGGGTATTAATAGCGAATAAATGGGGGGCTGTGTAGGGTTTTATTCTACATTCAAGAAGAGTTTTTATAGATGGATGTATTTGTGCAAAAACTTGAAGCCTAACCTCTTGCTCTGGACAGTACTGGGGTCTGCAGAAAGGCAATTCTATGCATATTAATGTCTCTAATTAGGTTATTTGGCAATAACAAGAAAACGAAAGGTCAAATAACAAAATAAATATATATGCAATGTTCCTGGAAAGTTGCCGCCACCTTTTGGTACCAAGGTTCGATATACTTGTGACGATGTATGACCATTTTGACCTTTGACCTTGTCTCAAGGTCACTAAAGGTCAACTGAAAAAATGGCAACATCGTTTTTCTGAATAGTCATAACCAGTAGTATACTTTTATAGTGGTTTGCCAACAATTAAAGAACTTCACCAAATTTACATAGGCCCCTCCCCTAATATCTTACCACTTTGGCCTCACATTACCTTTGACCTTAAGTATGTGACTTTTTGAACCTCATCAAAATGAACCCATGTTTGCAACCTATGAACTCCGTTTTAAACTTCAACTTTCGCAATGGCGGTTAATTTTATATTTTTAGCCTTTCTTTCAACTTGACCCTCAATGACCTTTGGACCTTGGCATGTGAATCTTTGGACTTCATCAACATATGGGTCATGTGCACCTATGAAACATGTTTGGCCAATTGATCAACTTTTCAATTGGAGGTTAATTTTTAAAAAAAAACTAACATTTTCAGTGACACATCCATTGACAAGTAAGTAGAGTTCAAAATCAGGGTCAACACTCTTAACCGATAAACTCCAAAAATGAAAGTCGACCACCCCCCCCCCCCCCCCCCGTTAAGTCCCGATCCGGTGGCTGCTCGTTGCAACAGAGTGGCAGGGGTGCGAATAATCTGCCCGATGATTGGTTGCCACCCCCCACAGGTACCAGAAGAATCATCCCAGAAGGAACCTTCTAAGAAGAATGAAGGACAGCGGAGGAAACGACAAAAATCAGCGTAGTAGCCAACGTCGACCAACAACCCAACCAACGACAAATTAAGTAAGCCGAATCTGACTAAAGCTACTGTAAGAAAGCCCCAAGCAAAGGGGCTCCAGCAGCATTATGGTTAATTGGAACGTGAAACACGCAAAGGCGGTCCTTGGGAAATCTCTCCTGGAGAAGCCCAGAAGGTTTGATATAGACAATCCTGGGTCTATGTGAAACAAACCTGAATGGAACAGAGACCCTCCTAATAAAGAGAATTTTACTATCCTACTGGTCCTAGCAGAAGTACGGCATCTGCAGAGATGGAGTAGGGATCAAGATATCCCAAACGCTTCTCCCGTGTTTGTCAAGCTATGAAAGCAGTCTCACCAGAATATCACAAGCCAAATTAATATGAAGGAAGGCATAGTAAACATCATCCAGGTCTATGCCCCCCCACATCTGAACCCAGTGAGACAGACAGCGACAAGTTCTATGACGCCCTGCAGCTCCACATACAGGGAATCCCTACGAAAGAAAGCCTCAGCCTGATGGGGGATTTCAATGCGCCAAACTAGGGGACCGATTACCAGGCATGGACAACCCCCCAAAACCATTGGGTATATATGGGACTTGGAAAATCACAACAATAGGAGAAAAGCTCCTGGAATTCTGTACACCCCACAAACTGGTTGTATGCAATAGCTACTTCCAACACAAGGAGTTTAGAAAGGCAAAATGGACATCTCCATGTGGTGAAATATAGAAACATGATTGAATAATCATTACCCAACTGGAAACTTGAAATCCTTTCAGAACTGCAGATATTACTGACTCAGCCGATGTCGGTTCTGACCACAACCTGGTGCTGGCTAAGGTAAAAAATTTATACCTACCAAAACCCCAAAGTATAAACAACGGTACCCAAGAAGTATAGTATGACGTCAGTGATAACGACCCCGCAATTGCAGCAGAATTCTGCTGAAATGCAAAGATAGGTGGTGCATTTGGACCACTTCCTCCAATTAGAAGACACTGAGGTTGAAGGGTTATGGACCAACTTCAAGGAAAAACAATAAAATAACAGAGGAAGCAGTGGGTGTGAAAAGGCCTGGCAAATTAAGGGGCTCCCTGTAGAAGAAGAAGAAAGTGAGCTGTCATCAAGGAAGGACAGCAAGTATTCCAAATGATGAAAACAAACCCAACTGCACATATAAGTCCAACTACTCCAAAATGAACAAGGAGGTTCAAATATCCAGTAAAGAGATGGAAGAAGATAAGAAAAGCTGATTGAAAGGAAGTTAAAGAATGGGAAGATGTCAACATGCTAGGAACAAACAGCCATGAACTCTTCAAGTGTGTCCGTAGACTAGTGAGTGAAAGATGCTAAATCCTGCCGGCAGCTGCCAAAGACAAAATCATGGCTCCCTTCAAAACTGCCTCCATAGATAAAAGTAGTGAAGTGCTGGGAAGAACACTTCAGCAAACATCTCAACACTGAATTCCCCAGAGATGAAGACGTTACTTTGCACTCCATCCAAGAACAACTGCAATTCTAACTCAACCGCATGCCTTTCTCAAATATGAGGAAGAAGTAGAAGCGGCCATTAAGAAACTGAAAAAAAACAAAGCATGTGGATGGGATAAAATCTCTGCTGCTTGCTGAAAACCCTGAACGCAGGTGGCCCAGCTTGAGACAGCTACTGTGAAAATAATCAAATTGCCTGGGTAGAAGGGAAATTCCAGAAGACTGGAGCAAGTGGGACTGATAACTCCAGATACAAGAGGAGTGAAGAAACTAGACCCCGCCAACTATAGAGCAATTATTTACCTGTCTCATCCCAGGGAAAGGGGTATTTTCTGTAGAAGGATCCTGAACCGGATCCAGGGCACCATAGATGACTACCTTGGAGAAGGAAACCAATGTGTGGGTTTTAGAAGCTCAAGAGGGTACTACTGATGCTGTATTTATTGTTCGCAAGTGCTAGAGAAGGCCAAGAAAGACGCATTTCCCTATACACTGGAACTTTGAGATTGTTAAAGCAGAGCATTTGATACATTTGGAGAGAGGCACTCTGGAAATGCTTAAGCTCAATGGAGTAGACAGCAAGCTTGTACACCTAATTGAAAAGATGTAAGAGCAAACCATATGCTCATGTAGTGGTGAATGAATACTCACGGATTGGTTCAACAGTCTGAGTTGGTGTGGACAGGGATGGCCTTTCATCTCCATGCAGCTTCAATATTTCTTCGAGATTGTAATGAGAGGAGTTCACAACCTAGGCTCCGGAATCAAAATGGGAGAGATGTGAAATCACAACATCGTGATGCCGATGACAAAACCCTCTGGAAACTGGTCTTTGAAATGTTACAGCTATCCACAGAAGAACTGAAAAAAGCCTGCGCCAAATGGGGACTGAAGATCAACCCATTTAAATGCAAGATCATGTCCAATGACCAAGAGGACATCACCCTTAACAGACACTATTGACCCAAAAGTAATGATTGGTCTTCTTGGAAGTAATGTGCCTTCGGTAATGGGAGGACATCAAGAGGCGTACAAGACTGGAAGCATGGCATTCGGTAGACGCAGGAATACCATCTGGAGCAATCATGACATCACAAGATCGCTTCCAAAGTCATGAATATACCAGTTCTTAGACTCCCATGTGCCACCTATGGAGCAGGTCCTGGGTATTTTGCACAAGGCAGACTGCCAAAAGCAGGAAAGCTTTGAAGTACTGAGATGTCTACGGGGTCCATCCTAGGATGAACATTCTGTGACAAAATTAGAATGATGAAAGTAGCAGCGTCTGAACATCCACATCACCAGCACGGATATGCAGGCACAGGATGACGGCTGGAAGTGGTTTGGACATGTCGTCAGGCTGCCGGAACATCAGTTACCATACCAAGCCTGTACGCAAGACTTCAACAAACGTAGGAAGCCAGGTCGCCACCAGCAGAGGGAAGCGACGCGATCCCAGAACAGGCTTGGACCTTCCCAAAATGCCGATCTATTGCAGGGCGCAGTGCCCCCAAGAATGGAGGAGAATTAATCATGAGAAGAGCAAAGGGACATCCCGTCCTATGAGTAGTCAAGTCATTACACCACACAAAACAACACGACACACACATTCAGCGCAAGTGGCCATTGCAGCATGCTGGGGGGCCAGGCGGCTCTAAAATTGCATTTTCCAAAAAAATGTCTAATAAGTTACGCATTTTAATGACCCTTTTGGATCGCATGAAAAACGACATTCAAATAAGTCCAAACAAGCCTAGTCTGAGGTCTTCTGTGTTTGAGATGGCTTCCAATGACCAAAGAGAAAAACGTAAAACTATATAAACCCCTGATGACTGTTAGGCCAATGACAAATCAATTCTAGTGTGAATATGAGATTTTAAGGTTTTATTTTGCAAAGACATCATTTGGACCCCAGTTGACATGGAAGATGAGGTCTTAATTTTTATTAAAGCCACTGTCAGCGGTTTTCGCGATGGAAACAAACCGCGCCCCCTATTTTTCATCCATTAGTCAACTTTTTGGCACTGTTGTGTTGGAATTGTTGTAGTAAAGACCCCTGTACGGTGCCTAAGCATAACACAAAACCACACACACGTATCTGTCATGATATATTCTTTTTATGCTTTGTTTTACCACTAAAAGTCGGGATCCAACTTTTTTTTAATACCCAGATACAGTCGTGAATGGCATTCTTCAAGACCGCTTTAAATGCCTAGTGTCTGTTTTTCATAAAGTAAAGTAATATAGGTAATTGATATGAGTATCACTTCAACTGGCAGTTTGGTGACAGTGGGCATTTTTACTTGAAAAAATAATGACTGATAGTGGGCTTTAACTGGTATGTTCTTAATTTTTTTTGTGTAATTTTTTTTTTTCGTATCATTAGCGCATCACCTTGATTGGGCCATATTTGGCCATAATTATGCTATATGTTGCTTATAAGTGCATTTTGTTACATCAACTCCACTTCTTATTATTAGAATAACTATTCAGTTGATAGCGTATTCGTGTGTTATAGGGTACGTATATGTGGAAAAACGTGTGCCCATTATATGTTTGTTTATAACGTAAATGTATGCGTGTGCACCATGTATGCACATGTACTTATGCATAATTAGCTTGCTACTTACTACATTTACTTTTATTTTGGGTGGCCAAACTTGTTAGAGCTTAGACTCATTTTGGCAGCCCTCCATTGTCCGTAATCAATGTCTTCATTTATGTGAAATGGAAATAAACAAAACTGAAATAACTGAGTCAAGAGCCTTTGTATCAATACGATTCTTTAAAATAATGTTTTGCCAAATGTTGTGACTGATAATTTGACAGCTGACAAAACTTTAACCCACAACTTAAATACCATGTAACGTCATTACCAAATAATCAAAATGTTTCTAACGATTATAGCCAAGTCAAACCTAGTTAAATAGGAATATGATCAAATTAGTGGTTGCCAAACTAGGCTAACTGTAAGTGTTATATCTGCCTTGCTTTCTCAGAAATTCAGCTTATCTTGTGTTTTACCTTCATGGAGATAGACCTGACGCAATGGTAAAACCCCAAGCACAGAAGATAATTAGGCAGGGGGGGGGGGCAGGGTTGGGCGGGGCGTGCACGGAAAAGGTTAGTCATTCTGCTCTAAAAAGTAGCAACATTCGAAGTGCAACTACGGACAATGGTGCTCGGTGAGGTTTAAGGCACACCAACAGGGAGCACTGGAGCATGGACTCCGTCCCCACAACAACACACGACGCTGTTCAAACCTGCATATGGTGACAGCAATCTCCATTCACTCATGACATTTCTCAGTAACTCATCGGAGTTTTATCACAGTAGTTTATGAATACGAAAATGTGGAAAAGATTCTCACATATTGCATCACAATGATATTTGGTAATATAAGAAGGAAACAAAGGAAAAGGATGCTTCAGCATGGTCAAAAAGCAACACACACAAAATTTTGTTTGATTATATTTTAATCAGTCATTGAATAGACAAATCGCCTAATTTTACAATGCCAATCCAGATCTGGTTAAAATCTGGCTGATTCATTTCAGTCCAATCATATTGGTTCATTGGGAATTGAACATTAAAATTTAAAGTAAGAGAGAACAGCTTGCAAAATACAATACAAACAATTGTCAAAGTAAAGGGGGCAGCTTGTCTTCCATGATTACAAGGTCTTTTTTTGCGATCAGGCGATGGTCACGGGTAATTGTTTAGCTATCAAAATCATTAAAAAAAAACAAAATTAGGTATTTTTTCACTTTGTGAATTTATGTGTGTAGGTGTGATATTTTGTTTTGTTGCCATGTGTTTCAAGGTGGGCCAGTTTTGTGTGACATAGTTTTCATTTGTGTAAAATGTCTGGATATTAGTTGTGAACGGCCTAGCCCCTACAAAAGTATACATTTCTTTGTGAAGCTTACTGAATCAAGGATTCCCAGAAATTCGTTGAGACCAATATAACATTATTCCCTATATAGGGGGTTTTACGCAAAAACCCGAATGTGCACATATGACGCAAAAGATGTCATTTTAAACACACCTGAGTCAAAAGCTGTGGCAACTTGCCTTTTGTAAATGGCTGATTGGTATCTTCTAGTACAAGCTTCCATAATATTTAACTTTAAGGGTACATGTGAGCAAAATAGTTTTTGTGGCCGAGTTCAAAAATGCCAATTTTACCATTGAAGTCATTGTTAAATACCATCGGCTATGCCACAGATGCAAATTATGATCCTCAAACAACAATTAACATTTGTATAAAAAGTTTTCTGATTTATAGTAAATGTGGGTGTTAGATAGTTTTTAGAATCTCTCTAGAAGAGATTTAAATTGAAAGCACATTACCCCGTGGGTCAATTTTCATGAAATGCTGTGCTGCGCCTGCTCATCCGGCGCCAGCTCATCCTACACTAAACCATATTTTTTTTAAATTAAAAACAATTATGGAATTGATTAACATTTTTCAAACCTATCCACTTGCATCTTGTTCCCATGCATGCATGTTTTAATTCAATTACCAAATTTAAAACTATTAGCTTGAAAAATTACTTTAAATTA
The DNA here is from genome assembly GCA_023653785.1 of Ophioderma brevispina. NCBI lineage: Eukaryota > Metazoa > Echinodermata > Ophiuroidea > Amphilepidida > Ophiodermatidae > Ophioderma > Ophioderma brevispina. Next base: position 23,980 of record JAMKCH010003137.1, read on the forward strand.
AAAATCCTTTTCTGATACAAAAATATCGGCGCACTCACAACGCCACTTCAAAATCACTGGCCTAAGATTCATGATTCGCATTTTGACTTTTTACCTAAAAACTAGGGGGGTAGGACAGCAACCTAACAGCAACATCGATTCAAATAACATCACGTCGTCATAAACCAAGTGCTACTCTTGTCAAAGATCTACGGTAGGAGGGCGCTCTTAAGCGTAAGAGGAAGATTTGTAATGAACGGACAAGAGACTGCCATAGCAAATACAACGTAGCAGTTCCCCAAATTACCATTTGGAAATCCCCCAATTGCCCAAATCGAGCAGGTCCTGGTCCTACCCCCCAATAACAATCCGAAAAAACAAGCCATCTCAATATTCTGCCACCACCTCCTTCAACCGGCAATTTATTCTATTGAGGCTGCCAAAATTCAGGGTGTGGTACAATACTAAATTTTTTTCAAGGTGGATTTTCTTACCCAATTTTTCAAATTATTTCATCATCATAGCTTCCTCAATGATTTTAATTTTTTTCATAATTCAAGGATTTTTCAGCATGGGCAACCACCATGTTTGCCTCTCTCAAGTGTTTCATTTGAATTGTCTCTAGAAATAAGCCTTTTAAAATTATATAACTGGCAAGTGCAAGAGAATGTGAACTAATGTGATTCCAACATCTTATGATGAACAGCCAATATGACCAAGTATGGTCCCACAAAATTGTACATTGAAGCAAAAAAATGTTGTGGTTAGTAAACACAGGAGTTTACATGGAAAATGGGGAGAAAAAGCACAAATAAGGGCATTTAGAGTGAGTGACCTTCTTTGACCCTGAATGACCTGAAACTCATATAATTTAGTCACTTCTCTATGTGTGCAGTGATGTTATTTAATCCCAATGCCCAGATTTTATGCACCAAATCAATTGCATAATTGCAAATATTATGTACAAAAAAAAAACACGATGGGGCAGACATGAGACAACCACGTGTGTACACTGTAGACTTTAGAAACACTAATACCACCCATGGCAATTTTGTGGACAATTGTGGTATAATTGGACGTTCAACACATCAGCAATCAGTCAATGTGGTATTCTGTGGTACTGAGTTGTTTGATTGTGCACATCAGTTGTGGTACCTTGTGTTACTTGGTAGTGTACCATCCTAGGGACTGTGGTAATGTGTGGTATTGTAGGAATTTCTAGCAAAACATATAACCAGGAGCTAGCAGACATTTGTAACACATCTCAAGTACAAAAGGTTGAGTGATAAATATGTTGGACAGACTGACAGAGCCCCCTGAAAGTGATTGATTCTTATAGGTGCAGCAAATGGTGCCTTAGGACGCGAGGGGGCCAGACAACGTTTTGTAAAGGGGGCAAATGTTTTAAATGGATCCAATCATGGTGAAAAATATACCATATTTGTCTAACACCACAAGGATTCAGGAAAGGTATAGTTGTTTTTTTTTTTTTTCTACTATCTTGAAAACAAAATGACTATAACAATACATTGTTTGTACCTACAAACAGTATTGTTATAGTCATTGTTTCAAGAACCTTTTTAGATTTTCATGCACGTAATTTTTTGTTTCTAGATGTGCTCCATGGGACTATCTAGAAACTTTCATACTGACAGTCCCTATTTAAATGAAAATAACATGGCTTTTAATGTAATGAGTATTTGTTGTTGTGGTGTTTTGTTTAAAAATTCTGTACAAGTGTGTATGATGAGTAAATGAGGTCTTCACGATAACTACCACAGAGATGCTTACAAGTACATCACAAACTAAGAGAGGACACACATGACGCATGACATAGAATTAATGAGTTCTTCTTTATTGATTCCATTAAGGAATATCTGCTGATGCTGTAGTTTAACAACATACACGGTCGGTAATGAAGAAGCATGTGTTGTTGCTTTGCCATCACATTGTCAAAAGTGATTGTTTTTATTAGTTAAACGACGAACATGTCCAACAACAATTATGTGCGTGGGGACGCCAATGTACCGCATTGGCTTGCTACGCCAGCGCGGACGCGCAAGAATTAACAAATACCATCCCGTCAAGGTTGTAAAATAATTGAAATCCAGCAAAACAATGAATAATTGATAATATGTAGCACCAGAAGAATTTCTCAAGCAAAATAGCAGTACGCACAGCGTGTGTGCCCCAACCCGGAAGCACAAATAAGTTCTGGAAAGAATTTAGTTTCTGCCACAGGCTGTACGAATTCGCTTCAACGTTAACGGAAATAAAACTGCGGGTTGAAGGTGAGAATTTAAGTGTGGCAGACAGAATACTTAAATTCATCCGTTGTTCTGTGACAAGGCGCAAGCGATTTGTAATTTGGTCGGGTGGCGTGCACCTATACCGCGATTTAATTGCACGATGCATTAAATTGGTTGCGTGGCGGTTGCGTTTGGCTTGCATGAGAAATTTTTTGACAGCAATTATAGTTCCCTCATTATGGTCTGAAAAAAATGTGTTGATGGGAAACTAATCAATGTTTTTTCAAGGGCCTAACGAAAACGTCCTTCCTAACACAGAAAGAATGTGTATGGTTTGCTCGTATTTTATAATTATAAGCATAGGTTGCTTGCCGATGTCATGTGCGTAAGTTCACATAACAATTGTTTGAACCAAGCGTACGGGCCGTACGCAGTAGTACCGGTGTGCGCCCAGGAATCACCGCGACTAGTACACGGGCGTATCGCATCATGATTAATTGTTTTGTCTTACGCGCTGTTAACAGGCTGTACAGCAGGGCGCGACTTTCACGTGACACACGCCATGCACGCTGCAGATTGTTCTAATTCCAAACAATTATTCCTCAGTCTGTCAGACTGAATTTAGTGATAATCGAAAGTCGGTTCGAGTCATTCAGGTTTCATACTTTCAAGAAAGCATGAGCATTTCTTCAAGATCCCCTACCCGGAAGTACGCTTTGGCAAAAAAAACATGTTTAATTAAATCATGAACCGGTTTATGCACTCATGCACAGTCTATCATTCAAGTTTCAACATCAATGCAGCGTGTGATGTAAATATGTACAAAACTCTAAGCTGATTCATTCATTGACATGGAAACAGTTGGGCACGGAATTATGGAATGTGAATCAATTTTACGTTTTGTTAAACGAACGAAATCAAACGGCTACGTTCCTACACACTTTTCTTACTGACCTGCCTTCGGCACGGTACACATCGGCTGCGACTGAGAAAAATAGGCGGAAATTGGTCCAATTTTGTCAATCTTCTCGTTGTTATTCCTCATGCTAAAATAAATAATCAGCCGTCGTCGGACACGACCCACAATCCATTGCAATATATGTTTAGATTTCGGTGGTACTGAATAATCAAAGCCTTTTTTAATTCAGTAAGAAAACCCGCCGTGAACACTACGGTGAAAGTGTCATGGCCGCTTCCAGTAGCAGAGATACACATGATTATTCCACAACGATGCCAGTTTTGAACAGTATTTAAATCTTTGTCTGGATTCCACTGATGCGTTTATTCTTTGTGTGAGGACTATGAAGCTCCTCACGCACAAATATGCTCACGTCCCACGTGAAGGGTGTTGTGGACGAAATGGTATTCCTCTGAAAATTGAGGCATGTGATGTGTGAAACTTTGTTGTTGGGTGTGTTTATTTTGTGTGCCACGACATTTTTGCATCTGGCATGATGTTGATCATGTTTTTTTCTTTTTAAGGTGGCAGGGACCGATTCAATATATTAATCTCATGATTTATCTTGATTGAAATTTCATATCCCCACTCCCCCAAGTTGCTTTCATTATTCGAAACTGTGAAAATTTGTTATTCCAACACGATCGAAGGTTTGTTGTTTATTTAGAAGGTTCATTAATACGAACACGGGAATTTCTACGTAGGCATATCCGAAGGTTGTTAATCCAAACATTTGTTTCTTTTATTCTGAAGGTTTGTTTTTTCAAAGTTTTGTGATAATCGCATGTTCGTTTATCTGAAGTTCGAGGTCATGAAGGTGGTGTGCAGTCCGCTAGTGCTAAGCATGACTTGACTGGCCTGATCTTTTATCACCTGACTATTTTACTGCCTCAAGTCCATGCAAAAAACTCGGGACCGATGTAGAAACACATTTTGCTCAACCGTAATGCTTTCTCTAAATGAGTCAATGTTGAGCAAAGTTACGTACTTTTGGGCTGTAAGACATCGTTCACCAACCCTTAATGTTTTGAGAAGTTTTCAGGAAGAAGTATAAACTTAAAAAGAGCAATTTGATGCACTTTTCCAAGACAATATTTTCACTTCACAGACTCTCGACAGTCCAAAAACCGAGGAAATCCAAGTGACATGATACAGGTGAAAGGTCTAGTCCTGTAACTGAAACCAGAGGGTCGCCATTAATCTTAAACAATGTACATTATCATTGAACCGCCCTCTGGTTTCAGAACTGAAGTCCATTGCAGTAGCTTAACAATACTAAACCAGTATTTCCTCCCTCCTCCTCAATTTCAACAACAAAAGAGCAAGTTACCCAACCTGAAAGTTTTCTATGATACGAAAATTCACACAGCCTTCTCTTCCATATGCTTCAGTTTCAGGCTTGAAAAAAAGCAAAAATCACGATTTTGGACGAATTTTTGGGAACAAGGCATAATCACATTTTTCGTTTTAAAGTCCCAACCGGATGAGCATACAGGTTAAAGGTCACACCCTGTTCATACAAGGGTCATAACACGTGACACACTGACGAGTATGTTCGGGTATTGTTTGGAGTGTTTGAACGCCGACTTCAAACGGTATCGCTGGGGTGTCGGTCCCAGGACTTGTGAAAACTCACGTAGTATCACGGAGCCGTCGTTTATATTAGACTCAAATCAAGATTTTTTGGTGGCTATTTTGGGGCAGAGAAGTAGTAACATGATTCTTTTTCTGTGGGACAAAGTGAGGTAGATTTTTTTTTACTAAAACTATTTGGGCGACTCACAATTTAAATAAACCTTTGTGTTTGCATCATGTCATAATATCCATTCCAGGTATCTATATCTAGCCACCGGGCGTATTGATTTTGAAAAGGAATCTAAATGTCCACTGGAGATAGATACATAACTACTTTAATCAAAAGCAAATTTTAACCAGGTTAGGTTTACTTTTAGTTGAAGGTTTCCAAAAAAATTTAAAATCGATTCCATCAATTTCCAGCTACTTTTGTTTTTAGTAAAAAAAAAAAGTGGTAGAATATGCTTGGACATAAAAGGTAGGGTCTCTGGAACTGAAATGGTCCTACAATTGAGGGCCTAGAGCGGCAACAGACCCATTCTTCATCCCGATGTGAGAATACCTAACACGACCCCCCCCCCCCCCTCCCACCGAGAAATACCTAGTGCTTACAGAGAAGGATCCAATTTGTCCCCTCAGAAACTTCTTTTCGCTTGTCTTACCCACCCCACCCCCCATTTGAAAGGTCTGGTAATGGTTATGCCACTGTTTTTTATACTATCAGATCAGGCACTACTGCATTTTTGACCTTTATTTATTAGTAAAATATGTGCGAATCACAAATACCTTGCGCGATATGACGATGCCCATTTATTTTTCGTAAACGGCTGGTAAAATACACGTCAATATAATACAACGCCAAAACAACGTTCAATCACACTCCAACAAGACCAAAATGGCGCGTTCCCTTTTTTGAGTTCATAATGCGCCCCGTGTGATAGCTCAGCTACCTGACAGCAAGGTCAATTTGATGTCAACATCTGAGTGAAATCTTCTCTCGAGTATTCGAAAGGCCCTTATTTTTACATAATTTTATATCGCCCTGGAAGGACAAATAATCAAAAAATGATGGTACAGGTTGATGGACGAGTATCAGAGCACACAAGTGGAGTGTTATATTTGGACCATATTTTTTGGTAAGTGGTCGCAGTATGAAAAGGCGTCCACTTCGCAAATTTCGACTGTTCTGGTTATATGTACCGTTTCCCGTTTACAGCGGTCAGTAGATGATAACGAGATAGTGTTAAAAGATAATGTTGACTCTGCGTTTTTGTTTAAGAACTAGTGATGAAAGGTCAGAAATGTGCGATCCCCCAATCCCAATTTTGTAAACATTCACAAAAGCCCACGATTATACTTCCCGTCGCAGGAGGGTTGATTTCTGCTATGAGCATGCCGTAACAGTTGATCTTGGGTCAAGTCTGGTATTCGCGCTAGTTCTGCTAAGCATAACTCCACATTATGTCTTTAACATGTTGTCAATTAAAGGATGTGGAGTTCTGCAACTACTAAGTAATACCTTTTGCCTGTTAGCCGGTGTTTACAGGCCAATTCAAAGAGCAAACTTTCACACGCAGACGAAAAAATATCAAAAGGCAATCAGAATCGAGTTGATATATGTGTTCCTTATATAAATAGTACCTTTCAGAGAGTTGAATACTCAAATTTTCTCGAAAAACAGTAGAAAAATTCTAATTTTAATTATCGAGAAACAACCTTTCTCGTGCGAAGGACTGGCTGGAAACCGGCCTGAATAAATGTGACCTTTTATCCGGAAGGTCACATACTGGTACCCTGGACCAACTGAATCCCTGAGCCTCTAAAATACGCACGGCCGTTACAATGTGCTGCTATTCAATTGAGCCGTCATGTTTGTAAGTTTCGAACGAGGGGCTAGGGACTCAGGTACTTACTGGAGAAAACAAGAGAAAATTAATCCTTGTTGATAAACAACGAACACGTGGTGACCCGTGTGACGTATTGCATGACCTCTGGTGCCTTGTCGATTATTGCTTCCCTAATGCATTGGAAAGCTGAGTGATTTGTGTCGCAATTTTGTTTTTTTTTTTTTTTTCCAAATTTGGATTTTATATTTCTTTTGAGTTTTTTTCACATATGTCATCGCATTGTATATGGTGTCAACTTGTGATTGATAGTGAAAGCAGGGATTGTTCGCTCTTTTGTAGGGAATTTGAGATCGACAAAGTTGAGGTAGGTGACAGGCAAAAGGTATTACGTATGTATTTGCAGAACTCCACATCCGTTAATGACAACATGTTTAAAGACATAATGTGGAGTTTATGCTTAGCAGAACTAGGTATTGCGCATGACAATCGCTTTGACTGGAAGCATGTTCTAAGCTTCAGGCTAGAGAAATACCCATACACGTTTTGTAATGATAGCGCCGCACCGGACTCGGTCCTAATTCTGCAGTATGACGTATTGACATATAGCGTGAATAACACTACGCCACGTACGACCGCGATCATGAGCTACTATTTTATTACAGTATGCTTCTATTCTCTTGTCAGTCGGCCTTAGGGTCCTGCTTCAATTGACCTTACGGCGGTCTGGTAAGTATTTCCCACGGTGAAGTCTGTGCCAACGACGGCAAAAGATATTATCTAAATTAGTACTCTTACTCTACTGCGCGAGAGACTACGTAGCTACAACGTTATCAGTCCGTCGTAGCGAATGTATGCTAATGAACCTAATCCAAAATCTCCGGAAAAAGAAGGGGTTCTATGGATTTTTTTGCATCATGGGGTCTATTACTATGTTTTGTTTTGAATATGTATCGTAATTGGGTCTGAACCTATAGAACCTAGCGAGAAAATTGAACGTTTATGTCTGGACTATTTCGGTGCTTGCAGAGATGAAAAGTGAACACGCAATCGCTACGGGCCACATCTCTTTTTCCCACAAGCCTTTCGATATTATTCCAGTCTTGAGAATTTTCAAAACGCTAGTTTTTTTTCAATTTTAGAAGCAGATTACGTATTTACCGGCCTGTGCCCTGCCGTAAAACTGACGACCTCATACTTGCTGACTACCGGAAAGTGTTGTATCGCAGCAAAATACAATCCAAGTAAATTTTGGATTGAAAAACTGGACTTGTAAAAGTAAATGCTTTTTTTAACATAATCATCAAGAATCGAACAACACCAATAAGTGCACTATCTGTAGGAGTTTTCTCAATATCATGTAAGTAACATTTTTTGGTTGATGTAAGTTTCGTAAATAAGTCACAATCACTTGTATTTGAGCGCTCGTACCATGAGTACATAGGTATTTGTTATTTTCACGCTGGCACGAATAGCCTATTGTCGTAACTAGAGTCCAGTCCAATGTTTAAGTCAGCCATATATGTTTATTAAAGAACCGCTAGTTACGATTATCGGAACTGGAAGGTGTGTGTTTATCCGGCGATCCAAAAATGAAATAAGGTTTGTTGATCAAAAAAATGGAATAAGCTTGGTACTTGGTATGATGATCCTTATTGCAGCTCGCCATGAGCTAATCTAGGATGAAGTGCGAAAATGGCGTATCCAAGAACAGGTGCAAGTAAAAAGTAGATACAGATGCAAAAAACTGGAAGCAAGTTATCAACAAACAGTCAAAAACAGAACAAAATGTGCACTATATACAGATGGCAGGAATGGTTTACATCAATTTGCTGCCAGACTGAGGAAGCACCCCCCCGTAGTCTGAGGCTGGTTAGGGCTCTTTAAAAGGGCCGAGGCAGTAGAAATGGTGACCACTTGAGCTGGAAGGTTAATCCAAACACCTATGGACCATGGGTAGTAGGCAAACTTGTAGAGATCTGTAGGTGTAGTTGGGATCTGGTACTTAAATTGATGATCATTTCTTGAAATGTATGTAGCTGGAACAACACATGTTGGGAACTGGATATTGACAATTGTTGGTGAATTTTGAAGAACATTACTTGTTGTGCCAGAAAAGTCTTACAGTTAAGAGACTCCATCCAAGTTGTTGAATGAGTGATGAAACACTGGTCGCCCTGCGATAATCAGCAAACACAATTCGTGCTCCTGCTCTCTGAACTTGCTCGAGCTTGTCCACTAAAGTTGTTGTGTGTGGGTTCCAAGTCTCCCGATGCAATTATTCGAGGCGCGGCGAACGAGGGGAATCAGGGCCTTATTTTGACGTCTTTTGAACAAGGAGTTAATGTTCTGCATAGGAGGCCCAAGGTGCTGTTAGATTTTTTTTGAGATTGTTGACCATGAGTGTTCCAGCAGAGATCACTTGCAATGGATATGCAAAGAAATCATGCTGATAACAATAGCAAGCTGCTGGCCAAGGATGGTGTAATTTGGAAGAGACTCGCGACCTTTTGCGTGTAATTTGAAGGACAGCACATTTTTGATGTTGAATTCCATCAGCCAATCCTCAGCCCACTTAGCCAGGGTCTGCAGGTCTTTTTGCAGAATTTGGTGATCTTCTTGGGTTTTTATTTCTCTATAGATGATGCTGTCGTCAGCAAATAAGCGGATTTGAGATTGGATTGTGTCTTGTATGCCGTTGATATACAATAAGAATAGTGCCGGGCCCAAAACCGATCCCTGTGGTACGCCTGATGTTACATTCCCCCAGTGAGAGTGTCTACCAATTAACAGACACTGCCTGTTGGCGAGAAGAGAGAAAGCTGTTGATCCAGCGGAGTGTTGACCCTCTAATCCCGTAAAAATCCAACTTGGCGGATAAGAGCTGATGGGAAACCTTATCGACCGCCTTAGAGAAAATCTAACAATATCACGTCGTTCTGTCCACGATGTTCAAGTGTGGTGGCCCAGTCAGGGGATGGAAGTCACCCAGCTGGAAATGTGAAAGTCGTTCTCTGAAGCCTTGATGCGAGTCAAGGAGGATGTATACTGGCCCAGATGTTTAGCTACATGACTCAAAATAATATGCTCAGCATCGTACAGCAGGCAGGTCAGGGAGATTGGGCGATAGTGTGCAGGATTGATTGCACCTTCTTAAAGATAGCTGTTACAGGCTTGTATCCACTGGGCCGGTTTACTCGCCTGTGTTGACTAGATGCTGATAAAGGAAATCAGGGCAGGAGCGAGCTCACAGGGCAAAACAGACTTGAGTAATCTGGGGAGGAGGGAATCTCATATCGGCGCCGCTCGCCTTGATGGGGTTTTGAAGCTACATGGAAAATGAATCCTATTTTTTCGGCCTTGTTTTTTGAGGCGTGCGAGTGCGCTATAGCACCACACCATCACACATCAAAAATGGTCTTAAGGTGTGCGGTTTCAGCACACCTAAATAGGGTTAAAATAATACACAATTTGTACCAAAATGCACACCTACAGCACACACGATCATCTTCAGAAGTGTATTTTAAGCCCAGTAGGCCCATTTTTAAACGACAAGGCCTGTTTATTTGCGCCATAAAAACAAACATTTCTTTTTCGGATTAACAAACCTTCAGACAATGCACCTTCACTAATAAACCTTCGGAAAAATGGGAACCGTCGGATTAGAAACGAACCGTCAGATAACTGCATAGGCTCCCCAGGCCCACAGTACCTGTTACGGCAACATTTAATAAATAAAGTATCAGTGGCAATGTAATGATCTGATATATTTTTTTTTTTTAGAAATAATAAATAATACCCGCATTTGTAAAGTGCCTTTTCCTAAGGATTCAAAGCGCTGTTGCCTATTATTATTACGCTGCCGTCAGGAATTTCGGGTTCACATCATTTCGCTTCATCAGGCCGGCAGCTGGCCCAAACGCGCAAATCCTATCAGCACTTAGATTGTAATTTATCCCAATAACATACCCGAATATCGACTTGGGTCGACGAAGCAAGTGAGGTGTAAAGTGCTTGACCAAGTGGCACAACACCAAGGGGCACCAGCGGGGGGGTCGAACCAAACTTTGGATCATGAGTCGGCAGTGATATCCACTGGACACAGGTGCACTCAAAAATAAGAATGCAAATTTGTCTGAGAGTTTAGGCCAAGAAACAAAAAAATTTTCAGAAGACCGTGCACATTAGGTTTAAAAATGGTTTTTGACCCGCATATTTTTTTTTTTAGGTTTACCACTTCTGAACAAATTTCAGAAAATGTGGCCAAAAAATGGAAAAGAAAAAGTGGGCCCAAAAATGCCTTTAAAAAAAAAAAAGAAAGAAAGAAAACTGCATTTCGCATATTTTTCAATTCTTCTTATGAGACAAAACTTGTTTTTTTTTTGGGGCATAGCCCAAGTACTCAGTCCTTTAAAAGACCATTTTTTTGTGGAGGTCTGGGTGCAACAATATGCAAGAATTGGAGTAAAACCAGTGCTCGATGTCCGAACTATAAAATTAACATGCACCCATTCATGCATGTGGGAAAAAATTTCCACATGCCACAAAATCAATGTACATCATGCACACATATGAAACAACAAACAAAAATTCAAGTCCGAGTTCTCTTTTATGATGATTGTCATGAAATTACATTGAACCAACTAGAATAGAGGGCGAGGTGGTCAAACAGTCTAAGTGCTGCCGCTAAACAGCCGCTAAACTCGGGGACAGACTGAGCGGCCCTGGTTTGAGCATTGTGAGTCTGGTTTCTGGTATACTCAAATAGTTCCTATAATATATTAAGTAGGTCAGTTTTACTTGGGCCTGGCTCTGGTATCCGGTTAATCAGGTATTACCTGTCCCAGGGCCGGGTTTGTCTAAACTGTCACCCCATCAGGTTTCTAAGGAAATCTGGATGAGGAGCGGTGACAATGTAGCTGGTACCCTGGTAGAAGGAAAAAGAAGATCTACCTACAAGGGCGTCCGTCAGCGCTGGAGAGCTAATGGTGGACATCCAGCACATGCTGCTCTGCATGGTAGCTGGTGCACAAAGGCAGGCCACCGCGAAAAACCGGATTGGCCGTCAGGAAGGTATCCGGTTCAGTTATCTTTTGCTCCAACAAATACTCACACAGCTGTTAGCGGAGAGACAAAACCGGATTAAAAACTTTGGTTTAAACTAAACTAACTAAAAGTAAGGTTGGAACTGAAATAGTCACACAGCATTTAAAAATTAATCCTCGCTCCTATGGTACCACCCAATTGGTAGAATGTGCAGGATACAACATGTATAGGGCATATGGGTGCCCTGTTGTCCTTGTGGTTCGGAGAGTCATGTAACCGCGTTGGTCCGTAGGTTTGTGTGTCAGTGGAACCAATCTTGTTCGCGTAATAAGTTGCAGACCTATGAAAAGAGTAGGGGATCATCCCAGTCTGTTACCTGCACTCATATTATAGGTACCAGAGTCCTCTAGTGTGATGCAGGAACCTGGATAAATTGATCCAGATGACCAGAGAGAACA